>JACJUY010013712.1:0-19176 GCA_014220935.1 Platorchestia sp. MABIK | reverse complement strand
CATGTGACCACCAGTAACAACCCGTCCACCATGCGACCATCAATGGCCGCCCGCGCACCCTACACGACCCAGCGTCTCCAGAGCGCCATGCAAAGTACGGTGCCCTCGATGTAAGCGATTTATGGCGCCTCCTTGTGAATATAAACGAGACCTTATGGTCTCCTGCCAGCCCGCCAGAAACTATGGTACGAGACAAGCCCCGTGCCAAAATCTGAGATCGCCTGATATGGGTCCTCCTCAAAGCTAAGGAAGCCACGACGACGGTCAGTTTTATAGCATACCTGGGTTAAAGTGCGTTCAATTAATATTAAACTAATTTCTGAGCATTTTTAAAAGCTGGATTAGTCAATTCATAAATGGGGTGTTTACTATGACGCGTTGTGTTTAACGTATTTTCAGCTCTTGCCAAACAAAGTTTTTGAAAGGGCTGGTGTTGACACGAGTTTTGGCACAAAACCGGCCTCCGCACACCGCGACTTTTTATGGACAAATATCTGTACCAAAGAATCGTCCATTTGCGCCCTTGCTGTAAGAAATGATGATGGCTTCAACATTCAGTATGTGGCGGTCTCTGCCGGCTGTGGTGGTCGCGCTGTTTTGTTTATTGTAACGAGAGTGGAGTCGGAGGGCTCAGGGACTTCGAGTTACGAGACACATGCTGCGAGCGACGGCCTACGATGGCATATCAGAACGGCTTCTCCTGCGATATGGGTGCCTCTGTAACGTAATTTCGTGCATAGGGGAAATGTTCCACTTGTGTTTTAAGTGAGCTTGCTATTACGAGCAGTTATTCATCTGTCTTAACACGTCGACTGCGATTGGGGTAAACTGAAGTTCAATTTTCAATTTAAATTTAAAGTCAATTGTGGTAATCAACTCTGAGAATAGCAAACATTAACTACATCAGGCCTTTATTCAGCTTTCATCAAGTATTAATTAAAAGTGAGTTAGTGACTGCAGGTGGGTCAGCAGCGATATGAAAATCCCCTAAGTGACTACCGGTGGGTCACTTCGCAGGAAATGTGTTGAACTTCTTGAATCTTTCTCTCAGAGGGATGCAGCTATTGTTTCTGTGAAAATTAGCACTTTCAAGAGGAAATGTGAGGTCCCGAACTAAGAGTTTAGTAAGCCTGAATGTGGTTGAAATAACTTTGTTTTTGTTTTGTTTGTCCTGTTTTTCAGCACCTTTAACTTTCTTCTTCAAATTTCATCTTGTTTCATAGCCTTCCTTCTTAAGTTACATAGATGCCGCGTTCCCTTTAACTCCATATCAAATAATGACTTCATCCTTTCGCCTTCCTCCTTGTTGTGGTAATGGACGCAGAAACTAACTTATCACCAATCAATTCTGTAGTGAGCAAACATGTTTGATTTCTTTACACACAAAGTTTACATTGACGCCTTCTGTTTCAAACACCGGAGCAAATGAAAAAACTCGTATTCTATACCAGCCATACCATTTAGAGCCCATTTTGAAATGGATTTGCATCAATGGGAATTAGCACTCCTCGGGGAAAATGTGAGATACTGAGCTGAAAGTTAGATATTTTTTTGGGGTAATAGAATAGGTTTTTCGTATAACGGGCAATCTTTTTTCGGTTTACTGCTGTCCTGTTTTTCAGCGCCTACTACTTTCTTTTTTTTTCAACAATTTTTTTGCTCTATGAATTTCCTTCTCAACTTTATTTCTATGCGTAAAGGATCTTATGTGGATTACACCAAGTGCATAGATTCCGCGTTCCCTAGATTCCATTTAAAATGGTGCCTGCACACTTTCTCTCTTTTGCAGACCTTTGTTGTGGTTAGGAAGGCTTAAATTAACTTTTAATCTAGTTTCTTATTTGGATGACTGAGTTTGAAAAATTTTCCTCGTTTTACGAAAAAAATTTACTCGACTGAGGTACAGAGGCATCGTCTTCGGCCAAAAAGAACTTCATTATTTGTGAGCAGGGGCCCATCGCTCAGCAAGTTAATAATTGACAAAGTCCGTGGCCTAAAACTTGCAGGATTTATGGATGATGCCGCTACCTTTATGTTTGGTTTTCTCGACGTGTCATGCGTGACCTGACTTGATTTATCCAAGCGTGATTCTGTCCGGTAAGAATTTCTCAGCATGAACACCTTTTGCTGCATTGCCTAAAACTGGGTTTAAATTACCAGAATATTCGCTTCCAAAGCGAACTCCCTGGAGTCTGCCGTGCGTCTAAAAATAAAAGTTTTTTTGAGGATACAAGAAAACATTGTGTAGTTTGCTGTCTAACATCATAATTTACGTTGTGCTGGATTCGAAGCATAAATAAAACGAATTCAGTAAAGAAACAGGGAAGTAAATGTGATGGCATGCAAAATGTAACTGTTATGTTGTGGTGTGATGTTGATGCCTACAGAGGGAATACGTGCAGAGAGAGCAGAGTATCGGGGAGTCATTCATTGTTCGTTAGGGATTGAGATATTTGAAACATCTACTGGAGGTCTGTGGTCATCTCACTCAGTGTATAAATTTGAAAATCTTAAAACATGTGTCGAAAGCACATAAAAGGACTACAAAGTATAAAAAAATTAGAGAATGTCTTTTCTGCTAAGCAGTTTAATTAATTTATTTTAAAAATTTAATTTAGTTAATTTTTTTTTTCACAGAGTATGACTGATGATGAGCTGAGGCTTGAAACGTTTAATTAAAATGATTATAAAGTTCTTCTTTGCTATTACCTTTATACAAATTACAGTCACGGTAGGTTTTATCGAACCCGTGTTACTTCATGTTGGTAGGTCACTTGAGTGAAGCAGTGAGCCTATCTTCTGCCCTTCGAGTGCTGTCTTCTAGCGTGTCTCCAGAAGAATAATCTCTGAAATAGCAACTTGGGTTCTTGACCGCTATATTTCACGCTGAAAATGTGAATAATGTAACGGTAGTTTTATGAAATATTGGCATTTAAACTATATGGAGGAAATTTTAGTTATTTTTTAACATTTCAACCATTTTTAGCCTGGTTCACTAGACCTAAATTTTCAAACAGATTTGAGAAGTACTTTCAGAGCAAGCGAGAGCAATAACGAGAAAGCCCTTCACCTGTAGCACAAGTAACCTAAAACTGACATTCTCTTATCGCATTTATAACTACAGTTCAGCAGATTTTCTTTTACGCTGTTGTGAATCATTTTCACCCAGCGAACCACGCTAAACCAAATGACCGCTGCCCCAACTATCCATGTTGCTACAGAGACTTTGCTCCCACACACATTTTGACACGTATAGGTTTGCCAAATCTCGTGACGTTCACAGAGGCAAATCTTTCCGTTCTTCAACCATTTCAGAATACCGTTCTCGAGATAATTGGTCACGAGTAGCATTCATGACAACCCACAAACAATTAATCAAAAGATAATAGCAGAATCTCTATAACGAACACGCTGTCAGAAATTACCCAGTAACAGCGGACCAGGCGGCTGAAACACGTGGAAATTCGGTTGCACTCCCATTTCAAACCCTCGTTATTTCCTTTAAAAAGCTTCGCGAAACCGAACGGGGGTCCACATTTTATATCCACGTTATTTACTTTATAATGCTTCGCGAAACCAAACGGGGGTCCACATTTTATATCCACGTTATTTCCTTTAAAATGCTTCGCGAAATCGAATGGGGTCCACATTTTAAATCCACGTTATTTCCTTTAAAATGCTTTGCGAAACCGAACTGATGTTCATATTTTAAATCCACGTTATTCCCTTTAAAAAGCCTCGCAAAACCGAAAAGGGGTCCACATTTTAAATCCACATTATTTCCTTTAAAATGCTTCGTAAAGCGAACGGGATCCACATATGCTACTCGTATTAGCTGGCGACACCGGCGGAGAAGCGACCACGGACATTTAATATTAAATCAGACCTGTAGTTACGCAGCACCACATGAGGTAGAGTTGAGCAGCTCTAACATCACACACGGGGGGAAGGCGGGGAAGATGTGAGGCACGAGGGTAATGGTACGTGGGGATATTTACTGGGCCGGTGTGGCGGGTGTAGCGCTCCCCCGGGGCTGTGGGGCGTGTTGCTGCTGAGGTGTGTTGCTGCTGAGGCGTGTTGCTGCTGAGGCGTGTTGCTGCTGAGGCGTGTTGCAGCAGAGGCGTGTTGCAGCAGAGGCGTGTTGCAGCAGAGGCGTGTTGCTGCTGAGGCGTGTGTGATGCTGAGGCGTGACTGTCTCTAATACACATTTTCCACACATTTTCAACGTGATCACTATTTTAACCAAATACTGTTCACTTATAACATTCACTGACGCCGCCTCAACACCCAGTTCACTGCCTCATTTCACAACTCCCTCACTACTGGCCTCCGTGCCCCTTCCTAACGTGACGCATTATCAAAATATGTTGCTGACTCCAAATTACTCAAGCAGTCTAACTGCAACAGTCACAATTTTGTTCTTGAGGAGTTGGCGCTCCTCAGTGGTCAATACTTTGACTGCAGCTGGTTAAACTGAAGTTCAATATTCAACTCAAATTTAAAATCCATTGAGGTGAACAATTTTGATAATAGCAAATATTGCTTCGATTGTGCTTTTATTATGTAAGCCTGTGTATTAATGAAAATTGAGTTTGTCATTTCTGTCGGTCAGCAGCATCATGAAAATTCCCTCTTTTGCCATCGGTGGCGCACGTTGCGGTCAAAGTGCATTAAAACAAGCTACACACCGCAATTCAGCAACTCTCGTAGCAGAAGTTTGTTGTCGGCGGACGTCGATTTGAAGTAAGAGTGATATTTTCTTTCATTCTTTGCTTCTCTGCCTTCCACTTGGAGGAGTCTAACGTACCGTGAAATCGACGTCTCGCATGGGTGTCTTCGGATTTTATTCTTTATTTTCATTTCCATTTTCGTCTCATCGCGATGGTTACACTTTCGTTTGCCAGCGTAGCAATTTGAGATCACCTAGACGCCCAAATTTTGCGTCCCCGTCGTGTCACTAGATATTAACCAGCATTTAGTTTCTCCATTTAACTGTATAGAAACGTAGATGAAAACTAAAATCTAACAAAAATGATTCTTTTTCTACTGCAGTTGGTCACCTGATGTCCACAACTGTAGCGAAAAACAGTCTACCATCTTAAGCAGAGCACCTACAATTTTAGCAGATTAGTGTTGGGGCAGGACTTAGGCTGCTTAAGTAGAAGGTGTTCTGTGAAAAGTTCAGTTGAGAACCTCTTGAAGGCCCGATCTGAGAGTTAGGTAGATCTTCTTTTTGTTGAAATAAAATGCTTTTGTTATGTTGAGAACCATCTTTTTTCGGTTCACTGCTGTCCTGTTTTTTCAGCACCTATTACTTTCTTCTTCAACTTTGATCTTCTTTCATGAACTTCTTTCTTATCTTACTGTTTCTATGCCCTTTCTGCATCGATTCCGCGGTCCCTCAACTCCATACTAAATGGTGCTTTCTTCCTTCTTCTCTTTGGATCTCCTTTGTGGTGGATAGGGAGGCTTAAACTAACTATTAATCTGAGAACCTCTTGCTCGTACACTTCATTTTAGCTCTCAGAGCAATATTCTGTGACATCAACACTGCTTCTGCATGCTTTTTATCTATTTGGTGTCGTATTTACTCCATATTTTTATTAAGCAAGTCGCCCAACACTAAAGAAGAGATGCAAGTAGACTTCTTGAGCCTTTGTCGGAGGGCCTTCATGTTCCTTTATATATGGTGCTGTTTACGATTCGTAGAATCACGTTGAAATATGCAGAAGTGATAATTTTTTTGTGTCACGGTCATACACATGTAGCGGATATGACGGTGTACAAGGCACGAGCACGTTCACAGCTACAGCTACAATTTCGAATTTTCAATTTAGTCTTCATGAACTTATAGTTTCCAAACACTTGATCATTTCTTTAAAATGATCGATCCAATAAAATTTTGTTCATTTTTATTATATGCATTTCTTGAACATAACAGAATATGCACTACTTTACTCGTTCGCATTTACGATTTCGAATAGCTGTTTTTGAACGACCGCGCTTAAAGCTTGTGTCAGCGCCGTATCGCTTGAAATTTTTTTTTATCTTCTTGTGTACTTCAGCGATGTGTCTACGAAGTTGAACACCTTTATTAAATCCACGAAACATTTTTTCATCAAAGTAATTTTACTAAAAAATTACGGCGTAACAACACAATCTCAACCAATTCATATATTTGTACCCAACTCGCCGCGTTCTTAAAATTGATTTTATAGTACAGGTGGAAACAAATCACAGAAATTAACTCTCATCCTAACCACAAATGCCCTTGGATTTCCACAGAGCGCTTCTAACTAATGTAATAATTATCTTTTCAAAACCCATACGTGCTTAAAATGCTTTTTATTTTGAGTCACACGTCGGATATCATCATCTCGCACTCATGAAGCTAAAACTGCTTACCATCCCTAAAGGAGTAAGTTAATTATGTATGGCTAAAGTAGCTCGACACTTTTTTTCTTAATCGCCCAAAGAAATTTCCAGTGTAGCATCCCAGGAATACCAAGCAACTCCAACGATCTTCAACACTGGCAGAACACCCGCTTTGCAAATGATGTCATCGTCAACGGCATTATAGTGGCACTGCGCTGCATTGCTTTAAGAGTTCGAAGCCGCAACCCACGCATAGCAAACAAACAGAGAACTTACCCAATCTTTGATACCCTGGCAAAGTACGTTTAATTTTCATATTTTCGTCTCGTAGTAGGTATTATAGCACATCAGGTTCCTCGTCATAATCACCGCGTGCGTCACTGGTCGGAAGTCAGAAGTTTTAAAACCTCCTGTTCATGGGCGGCTCTCAGTCTTTCTGGTCTGCAGTTTACTGGAAAAGTTAAGCCTTCTCCTCCGAAGATTCAACGTTGTCTCTGGAAGCTAACTCGTCCATCTTAAAGGCATTACGATATTTGACACATCATTGGATAACTTCTCGCAGCTTCCACCAAACTTAACGAAATCTCGAAATTTCTCCGAAGTTTCTCTAGGAAACTCCTTGAGACGCCTGGAGCAGGACTTCTGAGCAAGGAAAGAGAGCTGTCTGCGTGCGGTGCCAGTAACACCGCCACTCAAGCTTAACCTGAAATATTTTCTACATCGAGGTATTTTCGGTATCCCGAAGATGAAGGAAGCCAGTACACACATGACGGTAATTTTTACAGTGGATTTTACTTTCATATCTTAACGATGTAATGAGATGTCCTAAGCTGGAGGCTATAGCCCTTCGGACTGGCCTTCGTTTTTTAACTATAGAAAATGATATTTTGTTTTGTTAGGACTATCTTGTTCTCAATTAATTTCTTTCCCATTTTTAGGATTTATAATTTTCTTCCTGAATATTAATCCTGTTACAAAAGTTTTTTCCAACTTGCTGCTTATATGAACATAGTCTGGGGACATTTCTTGTGCAAAAATTTCCCGTTCTCTTGACTCCACACAGAATTGTAATTTTCTCATTCTTTTCTTGGAATTTCTCTTAAATTGAGGTTATCGAGGCTAGAACTAACTAATAATCTTGTCGTATGAGATTAAAAATCCGAGAAATTTACATGAACACTAAAATTTCTCCAGACGAATTATATTTATCTATAAATAGATGGATCTATTAATACTCCTCAGGGGGATACAACTACTGGGTCTATGGGAATTAGTGCTCCCAAGGGGGAAAATGCAAGGTTCTTAGCTGAGAGTTGGGTAGGCCTTCTTTTCGTTGAAATGGATTGTCTTTGTTATATTAAGGACCATCTTTTTTTGGTTCACTGCTGTCCAATTTTTTAGCACTTACTACTTTCTTTTCCAAATTTGATCTTGTTTCATGAACTTCTCTCTCAACTTACTGTTTTTATGCACCTTGTGCATAGATTCCGCATTCCCTTTTCTCAATACTAAATGGTGTCTTCCAATTTCCTCTCTTTGGATTATCTTTTTTGCAGATAGGGGCCTTTAAACTTACATCTAATCTAATCCAACCTAATCTAGATCTGTTTATATTAGTTTTATTTGTGCCGATCTATCAGAATTAACTCCTTGATCATGCTTTCTCGGTTGTTACGTTTGGTTTGGTTAAGTTGTAAGTTGCAGAATGAGGGAATCGAATTTACTGATCATTTATATTATTTCTAAGAAATGTAAAAATTACAATTCAAGATGATATTTTATTGCGTATAACATTTATTATTCAAAAAGGTCGCGAAACATGAAATATCATCTATTTATTCCAGTGAGTGTGCGTGTCTGAAAAATTTACATTCCTTGTGGTACACACATATCCCAATGTGCAGCCAACGTGTTTAGAAATGCAATTTTTACTAATGCCGCTTAATCCTTCATTATCGGCTGCTGACTCAACTGCGTTCTCTATTTTATTCGCCCATTCAATGTATTCTTTCAAAACGAAATTATTTTCTGTTGCTGCCCTCATTCATTTTATTTCAAACCGTTTTCTGCTGATTAATACGCATTTTACTTCGCTTGTTCCTTACTTTACTCACTGTGTCCTATTTCTCTTTACGTATTTTACGTTGTGTGTTCCCAACTTTACTCACTGTGTCCTACTTCTCTTTACGTATCTTACTTCGCGTGTTCCCAACTTTACTCACTGTGTCCTACTTCTTTTTACGTATTTTACATCACGTGTTCCCTACTTTACTCACTGTTTTTTATTTCTCTTTACGGATTTTACATCGCATGCCCACAACTTGACTCACTGTGTCCCACTTCTCTTTACGTATTTTACTCGCGTATTCCCAACTTTACTCACTGTGTCCTACTTCTCTTTACGTATTTTACTTTGCATGTCCACAACTTGACTCACTGTGTCCCACTTCTCTTTACGGATTTTACATCGCATGTCCACAACTTGACTCACTGTGTCCTACTTCTCTTTACGTATTTTACTTCGCATGTTCCCTACTCAACTCTCCGTTTACTGCTTTTTATTAATTTTACATCGCGAGTTCCTTTCTGAACCCTCTGTTCCCTGCTGCTCATTACGCAGTTCCCCCTCCCCTGCATCCCCGGCTGCACTAGTCATTATTTAGCAATTTGGGGAGAGCCTCTACAGATAAATTAAATGCTCGGGGATTGCTTCCCACTCCCCGTCCCTCAGCCCCACTCCCGTCTCCCGCCCTCCCCTCACATCTTCTCTCCTCTCATGTTACTTCTTTTTGTGGAAGAAATATCGTCGTTATTATGCCATTATAACGGATGTTATTAGAAAATGAGCCTGGCGTCGAAATCTTCTCAAAAAATTTTCTGTACGTGTTCGGAATTTTTGCTAATTTATGGGGAGAGGAAACGCAATAAATGTCCGTCACGTGTTTGAAAGTTCGTATACCATAAGTACACAACAGTAAATTATACAACTGAAAATTAAAAATCTTGATTCTATCTATGGGAATTGGAGCTCCCTGTGGGGGGAAAATGTGAGGTTCTGAGCTGAGAGTTAGGAAAGCCTTCTTTTGGTTGAGATAAAATTTTTATTTTTTTGTTTTCTTAAAGGACCATTTTTTTCGGTTCCCTGCTATCCTGTTTTTCAGCCCCTCTGACTTTCTTCTTCAACCTTTATCTTGTTTCATAACCTTCCTTCTTATCTTACTGTTTCTGTGCGTACGGGGTCCTTTTCCGGGAACACCCATTGTGGATGGATACCACGTTCCCTTCACTCCATGCTAAATAGTGCCTTCATCCTTCCTTTCTTAGAGCATCTTTGTTGAGGTGCAGAGAGGCTACAAATAATTTATAATCAATTAAATATCTTTACTTCTTACGTGGAATACAAATACGGCACATGCATGCAATAATTACATAGCATTATCACCTAAAAATATCGAAAAGTGCCCACAAAACTTGTGCTGATATTGTTGTCTGAAAAGTCTCCAACACACCCACAAAACCAGTTTTAAATCGGTAATAAATGATCGTCGAACATTCCAGAGTGGTTAAAGATAATAGTAGTGCGGAAGAAATCCTTGGAAAAAAATTTACTTCGATCACCTACTACAGAAGACAGTCTATGTTTGGGAGTTGTATTAGAACTAGGTCATCGTTCAACACACTAATTATATCCGGGCACACGCTGAAGAATCGTCACACAACACTGGAAAATTCATTGGACATTGGAGAATTTGAAACTGAGCCAAAAATACCAATTTCAACCAGTGGTGACTCGGTTCTACAGCTCAAGTCGTATCAGTCCACAGCAAGTGTCCGCAACTCTCAGGGCATCCATCTAAAGTTTTAAATCGTGTAGCTGAACTAAACATACTGTAAAATAGTTCGTAACTAAAAATGAGTCCTCAAGCGGCTCGATCAAAATTTCAAAATTACAGAAGCAAATTAATGCAGTTCTTTGGGAATGAAAGATTCTGTTGTACTGTACAAATAGCAAAAATCGTTTGAAATTGGCCTAGCAAAGTTCAATAAAACCTACATGTTTTTGGAAAGTTATTTTATGGTTTTAAAAGACGATGACTAAGTTGTTTTGGTGGAAAGTGTAAGTCAGTTTTAAAGGTTGAAAAACTCAGTGCGTGATCCTAGTGAATTCTGATCCCTGACCTGGCCCTACCGAACAGAAAAGATTGGTGGAGGCAGTGTAATGGCATGCGGCTGCTTCTCCTCTGCAGTTCCTGGAAAACTCCATAATATTGTAAGAAAATTAACTCTCAGATGCATTGCTCTATTCTATAGTATAATTCCACACAACCTGCATACGCTGCGAAAATTTCAAGAAGCAGCAACACAACGAACCAAAATGCAGAATCGAACGCATTGAGGAAGAAAATAATGGTTCTCGGATGGCCAAGTTCAGCTGCCAGACCTAAATTCTATCGAGAGACCTTGTGACGGGAATTAAATTGGAGGATTCATAAAAGGGACCGAAGAAATCTAACGGTTGTGAACAACTGAGCATGAAAAACGGGCCAAACTCAAAAATAAATAAATTTTTTGAGCGGTTAGAAACTCTACTAACGACGAAAGGTTTATCGCGAAGAATTATCTGCTTTTTGTACAGGTATTGGATTTAGTATGCAACGTTCATGTGATATTTTGTTGTAATCAGAATTATGTTTTGCCATTTTGGTATTCTGAATCCACGCGCACAAATACTTACGAAGTTTAACTTTCGATTACTTTAGTTTTGCATAGCTATGATAAATAAGCTTTGATCATGTGAGGAATATTTTCTGCGCCCACAATTAATAGATCGAACTAAATTCTTAAAGTAAGTGCGTAGTAAAACCTAAAACATTCAAAGTATGTAAAGTGTGGACATGAATGAAAGTTTTGTGTAATACACAGTTTCTCACAGAATGGGCTGATGGAAATCAAATTTATTGTTACTTTTTATTCATCAACATTTGACCAAAATCCCATGATAAGTTGGGGAGAATGCATGGTTCTTTTCATTAATTTTTGCTATCATTGAATTTAATTCGTAATATGTGATTGTGGAATGTTTGTTTCTCTCTATCTTTACCATTAAAATTGTTGGGTGAGTACCTTCATTTTGAATTTGAGGAATTAAAATTTAATCACAGGGTTATACTGCCAATAGATTTCACTTGAAAAACGATGTGGCGAAAGTTTTCATGAATTTTAAAGTTTTGATCCTGATTATACAAGGTGACCGGCACTTTATTGAGCGAACTTTATCATAAGCTTAGGAACATTGTAACAAACCCCTTTGTTCTATAACTGTATGATCGAAAATGCTTCGTTAGAATTACAAGGACTTGGAATTTGAGACGCATTGGAGAAAAATTATTATTTTTAGTTGGAAAGTTAATTGAAATGAAGAAATTATGAAACCATTTTTACTATGAGCATGAGAAGAAGAATAACAGCCTTAATTATTTATATCAGAAGAAGCAGATTTTCAAATAAGGTTAGATATTTACAAGAGATGTTCAACATGTCACTCATCTGTTGCGATGCAGGCGTTCAAACGCCGGTGCAACGATTGCCGGACACGAGCGAAGACACCAGGAAGACACCGTGAGCTAGGTGCATATCTGCTAACTCAGCATTGGATATTCGCTCCATTGTCGTTAATATCTTTTCAGCCTATGAAATGTTCAATACGAACAAACAAATTTAATTCTTTGACGTAATGGAATGAATGCTCAGACAACGGGACAAAAATTTGAAGTCTATGGAACTCTTTAACCAAATATTTTTTACACACGGTTTTTGAGTAAAAAGTGTTTATATCATCGGTCCCAATCTTATGTTAAAGTTTGTTCAACGAAGACCAGATCATCTCGTTAAGGATAACAACTTGAAAATGAAAAATTATTTATTTCATCTTCGGAATTAACACTTCCGTATTTTTACTCTACGGAAAATACGACCAGGATTTAACTATTCAATCCGCGTTGTTGCACAGCTCGTAGTTGTTTTTATTATTAGTTCTTCAAAAATGCTTACTTACAATGGGGAAAACGCTCTCAATTGTAATCAGTTCCTTGAATTGTAAAAAAACAATCTTAACAAGTTCGTTGCGATGTGAGCCGCCGGTGTACACGATAGGGATTTTCATAAATGGTGATGGTGAAATTGAAGAAATTATCTCCTGTAAGTTTCAGGGAGCTATAATAAAGAAATATCTGAACTGCAAAGAGCATAATGAACTTATCAATGCTAAATTATCACAATCCGTAGGAATCCGCAATAGTGTATAGAAGTGATTTACCTGAAGAAGCTTTGAAAATACTTTATCCAGTGCTCATTTCACCATACTTAGGATACGGAATAGAAGCATGGCATAAAATAAAATCAATTTTTTTTTCGCTGCATAAAAGAGCCATTACAGAAATGATAGAGTAAAATATAATGCTCCAACGAATGATTCATTCAAAACCTTAAAATTGTTTAGGTTTGTAGTGTCGTACTATCGGCATCATTAGAGGTATTGTAGCAGAAGCTTTAACTTCTGTACCCTTAGGTGTAGGCTAAGGATCAGGATAAGTATACGCACTGCAAGGCTCCAAATAATGTACTTCTTAGATTGGTGACAGACCTTCCTTAAAACTAGTCGTGCTCGGAAGTCGAACAAGGACTTTCCGGTGGTTGTAAAGCGTGGCAGAGGCAAGGCACCATAAAAGACTTCTGTCGGTCAGTTCCGGCGGTTTATGACTTATCCGGCTCCTAGACATGCAAAACCCAAGTGCAATAAAGACATCCGGCGGCGCCTGCCTTGCAAGGCTCACTGCGAGATACAACAAGGTTTTAGGATCTCTACAAGCTCTCCACACACAATTTCATGTATAAAACCTTAAAATTATTTAGGTTTTCGGATCTCTTCAAGCTCTCCAAACATAATTTCATGTATAAAAACTTGACTAAACAGGGCAAAATGGCCTTAAAAATTTATTTACGGTACAACCTGGCCATCATGATCGTATGATATAACTCGAAATAGAAAAAACTTCACACTTTCTTATTATTCAAAAGTTCGGCCAAAAGACAGTATCCTCTTCATTGAAACCAAGAATTAGAACTTGATCCCTTCTGAGATCTGAGTAAAAAGTTCCTACAAAGCTTTCAAAACATATGTTGAATCCCTATTTCTATCGGAATATTAATCTCATGAGGTAAACAAGTAAATTTTTTTCTGTTATATGATTCACATTGATAGGGCAATTTGAAATGATTAATCACATAGTTCTCGAGTCTTTTCTAGAATATCTCTTCATCTAGCCCATATTAACTACTGTGAAATTAAGCATCGAATCCTGAGCGAACCAACTTAGGGATAAGTCTAGACTGCAACTATAGGTTAAGTACATTATTTGAGGCATAATTGTACACCTTAAAGTAGCGTGGATGATAGAATGCCCTAGAAGTCGTTCTACTTATTCGGGCCCACAAGTAGCTATACGCAAATGTGTCCATTGTAACAGCCTTAAGCAGCAATCTTCTGATGTATCGCTTATTGGAAATGAAGATTTTTCTAGATTGTTTTAAATAAAGGTGATGATCGACCAGTAGTCGCAATATCAATTTGTATAAATACTGAATCGAAGGTTAATGAAAGCAGGGTACAGCTATTTTTTGCTGTTTTCAAAATTGCTTACCACTATTGACTTCATATTAGAGTTGAATATTGAACTTCAGTTTAAACCATTTAAGCTCGAGTGATCCATGATTGGCAGGGTCTGTACAAACAAATTCAGTGCACCAGAATCTGTACTTTTAAGCAGAATTTGTGATAAAAATGAAATTTTGGTCGAGTAAATAACAATAAATGTGCTTAAAGCTCAAACAGATTATTTCATGAGAGCAAAGCTTTCCGATCTTCTGGACCAAGTCTGCTAGCAAGTAGTAATGCTCAATAATTACTCGTGTTGTGCAGAGTATCTGGTATAAAATCTCAATTACATATTTATATTTACAAAGGAATATATGAGTGCGTTGGTATTTATACGCTGAAAATAATTTACTCACATACAAAATAAAGTATAATTTAAATATGACTCACAACTGATTGGTTGGGGCAATATTAACGGGTCGCTTAGAAAACGCACCGATGTTTAATGTAAGCGTAACCTGATTTGCTTACTTTGTCGACTGAATCGCTTCTTGGGGACAGGTTAGAGTTACAAGGACTTTAAATGTGAAATGTATTAGATAAAAATCTTACTTTGAGAGTGACAAGAAAATTAAATGTAGAAATTCGGACAACATTTTCATTGTAAACACGGGGAAAAGTAATAACAGGTGTTATTATTATGATCTCAAGAAACATTTTAAAATCAGGTTGGGTATTTCCAAAAGATGTTTAACATGACGCAAGTGTGTTTGGAGTGTTTACGGTAGGGTTATCTAAGTTAAGTCGTAAAAAATTTTAGCTTATAAATCCCTTCGGGCGATTTTGTGCAGCTTTCCTCTCAATATCAGAATTATTATGAAACAAATTTAACAAATGTATTACATCACATCGATGTAGAAATTCTTCCATCCCACAACAACAGAATTGATCGATTCAAAAATTCGCCTTGTATCCTCAGTCACATTGCAACCACATAGTTCAGAAGGTTGGTAAATACACTCACGGAAATTCTGAAATACTTCTATGTGTTCCATGGTTGTTTAAAGAATTCCGGCCACATTTAAAGGTATTACTTTTGACTTCATGTGCAAGCAATCGAGATTTTCTAATCATATATTCACGTTTCATACGGTGAAAAATATCGCGTCAAAAATGTACAGCTTTCGTATTTATGAATGGAATATAATTTTCTACAGTAACTTCAAGACATTAATCATTTGTTTCTTAAAATTCTTAGATATTGTTAGCCAATACGCGTATTCACATAGAAGTCTTTCAAAGTGAAATATTGATGTGAACTAGGGCTGATTTACGCTAAGTGTGTGAGTTCTGTGACAAAATTTCCCCGGTTTAGTAATCATCTTCTAGAGAGTAATGTCAAATATTGATGTGAAATAGTGCTGACTTACGCCGAATGCGTCCGTTTGTTACAAAAATGTTCTCACCGTAATAATCATCTAGTAAGTAATGACAAATGTTAATCTGAAAAATTGTTGATTTACGTTAGTGCGTCGGTTTTGTGACCAAAATATTATCAGTGTTACAATCATGTTCTGGTGCGTAGTGTCAAATGGCACCAGTTTGTCGGGAAATTCCGGCCCTAGCTGCACCTCGGGACACCCTGGCGCTGCTGACGAATTAAGCGCCCACCAGCCGGACGGGCTGTGCCGAATGCGGAGTCTAAATTTGGTCTCTCTGCCTCATCCAAACTCTGGTCGTGCTCAACTGAGTAGAGGCATACGTCTTTTCCAAGTTGAATTCAGTCTCGCTTCTCTGAACAGGCATTTTCGATGTAGGCTTCCGGCTGCTCAACAAAAGGGATTCTCAATTCTCAAATTTATATGATCCGCTTTGTCCAGCGTAGGGACACTAACGGCTCACGAAAGCAACGAGCCATCTTTTGTGAGATAATTTGAACAATTGCGTAACTGCATGAATTTCACATGGCACTGTTATCACAATTATAGCAATTGGAAAATACATCACCCCCAATAACTAAAAAAGCTTGTCCCGTCTTTGAAGATATTCCTACTATTTTAAGCCGCCATAATGATTCAAAGAGACAGCTTTCATGGGAAATTGAGTGAAAATTTTCGAAACAAATAAATGAAGAAAACGTTTCTGAATTTTGCAGCCGTAATCTCGAGTTGGCTATGATTTTTTTCTGCTACACGTGCAATAAATTTCAAGTTTCACAACTGTTCGGTACAGAGCAGCGAACACATTGGTACCAAAAATGGTCGTTCGCATTGTGTTTGTGCACTTTATGAGCAGCATATTACACTCAGGCAACCTGTGTTTTGTGCGCAGAAAGTGAGACGAAACAGGCTATACGTGAAGAGACTATTTTGTAGCAGTGCACGCATGTGCAAAAACGCAAGCCCATCATCATANTGAATACCAGTTCCATTCTTCTGTCAACATTGGAAGGCCCTCACGCGTTAGGCATGGATGAATCCCAGTTCCATTCTTCTGTCAACATTGGAAGGCCCTCACGCGTTAGGCATGTATGAATCCCAGTTCCATTCTTCTGTCAACATTGGAAGGCACTCACGCGTTAGGCATGTATGTATACCAGTTTAATTCTTCTGTCAACATTGGAAGGCCCTCACGGGTTAGGCATGGATGAATCCCAGTTCCATTCTTCTGTCAACATTGGAAGGCCCTCACGCGTTAGGCATGGATGAATACCAGTTTAATTCTTCTGTCAACATTGGAAGGCCCTCACCGGTTAGGCATGGATGAATACCAGTTCCATTCTTCTGTCAACATTGGAAGGTCCTCACGCGTTAGGCATGTATGAATCTCAGTTCCATTCTTCTGTCAACATTGGAAGGCTCTCACGGGTTAGCAATGGAACACAACACACACGTGCGTTAAAGAAGCGTTGCCTCACAAACCAGCGTTAGCGCGCCGAGCCCCGAGGTCTCTTTATTGGATTAAATCCAACTGGCGACAAATTGAATCAAGTCAAAACTTCCCTAATCAAATCAGCGCCGAAAATCAGCGAATGTCGAAGTTTTTATTCGCATTTTTTTCCACTTCCCGAGACGGGAGAACGATGAGGGGGAGGAGAGTGGGGCAGAAGAGGGGTTGGCTGAGTGCTTGTCGAGACAAAAGGCCTGGATTGAAATTTGGCGTCAGTGGTGGTGGCGGCAAATGAAATTTACAAGTCGAGGGAAAGCTCGCGAGATGCAAGAGACGAACAACTTGGCACATTTTGTGCCGGCCTTCAGAGGTGGCGGACGGATGAGCTTTTACTTCGCGAGACGTCGAGACTGTGATGTCTCGCGAGACAAGAGATGGAGGCTGAAAACGTAATGCTGCACGAGACGAAAAATGGAAGATGAGACCGTGATGTCTCGCGAGACAAGAGATGGAGGCTGAAAACGTAATGCTGCACGAGACGGGCAATGGAAGACGAGACCGTGATGTCTCGCGAGACAAGAGATGAACAAGACTGTGATGTCTCGTGAGACAAAAGATGGACGAGACTGTGATGTCTCGCGAGACAAGAGATGAACAAGACTGTGATGTCTCGCGAGACAAAAGATGGACGAGACTATGATGTCTCGCGAGACAAAAGATGGACGCGACTGTGATGTCTCGCGAGACGGGAAATAAAGGACGAGGCCCTTATGTCTCTCAAGATGAAAAATGGAAAGCGAGACAGTTATGTCTTGCTCATGCTTTCGTAATAAAGGAACGCGCCTTGTTTTCCATAAAGAAGGCCCAACGGATTAATTAATGAGAGCATAATGATATTCAGCAGAAATTGCTCAGTTATAGTTCACCACGTCATTAAGATATGACTCTTCCTCTGAGGATGCAACTACTGTATCAGTGGGAATTATCACTCCCAGGGGGAAGATGTGAAGACCCGAGTTGAAGGTTAGGTAGGCCTTCTTTTTTGACTTAGAATAGTTTTCTAGTCGGTTTCTATGCTCTCTACCATGTGGAGCACATCTTGCACATGGATTCTCCGTGCTCTTTAGTCTATATCAAAAGGTGTTGACTCCTTCCTTTCTTTGGAACATCTTTGTTGTGGTTAGGAAAGCTTAATTAACCATATCTTGTCATTTCAAATTAACTCGTACTCTATTCTAGTCTATGACATCAATTTTCGCAAGCAAATTATACTGCCAAATGACTGATGAACAAGTCATTTGTATCATGCATACTCTGTACTTATATTGTTGCTTTGAAAAATTCTTGTCTATAAGGTACTGGGATGTTTTTAATATTGCGGATATAAAGTTTGATCCACACAGTTTATTGGTAATATTCAGAAGAAGATTGTTTCGAGGCTTAATGTCGATATCTGTAGCCTAACCCACGGTAGAGGAAACAAGGTAGGTTCAAACCAGTCTTTTTTTCGTGGATGTTGGGGTTTTGCTGACGTCACGGCAACGAACCAATAGCAGCGCTCATAGTGCATCTGGTAGCACTGTTACCCCCAAATCTGGCTCCACTATTGGCCTAACGGTAGGGCACTTTGGTGACGTCATTAAGTTTGTTTGAAATCACTCCTTTCTTTGGCTAGCCGAACAAGAGGAGGTGTATTTTCTCTCATAGAAATGACCCTACCTTGTTTCTTCTACCGTGGCCTAACCATATAGCAATGAAGATTAATATATGTGCCTTAAATTTGAATATTAAGCTTTTAGGGTACATCCGATGACTTGAAGATTGTGCGACTCGCAAGGTGATTACAAATTACGCTCATAATAAACTTCGAGTACACGCGATGATTTTTACGTTATTTTTTCTTTATTTTCTTCTCCTTGTGCTGGGTGTTCACTGAGTTATTTTTTTCCTACTTAATTACACCCCAAAATTTGTCGTTGTGTTCTCCACAGATTCGTTTCTTCTTCTCCCAGACTTTTTACATTCAATATCTTTCATCCTCGAACTTTATTCAGCTAATTGTTTCAGGAATAAACCTCGAAACGGGAGCTACGTTCTATTTTTCCAATGGTAAGAAGGAGAAGGGTAACGAGGAAAATGGTAACTAGGACAATGGTAATTAGGACAATGGTAACTGGGACAATAGTAACTGGGACAATGGTAACTGGGACAATGGTAACTGGGACAATGGTAACTGGGACAATGGTAACTGGGACAAT
>JACJUY010013711.1:0-10194 GCA_014220935.1 Platorchestia sp. MABIK | reverse complement strand
TAGTTTCATCAATTGAAATCCAAATGTTTTTACCACGAACATTTTTCCTTATTTTATCTATGGTTTTAGAGTAGTTTTTATCTACGTAGTATTTTCTCAGAGTTGATTCATTTGGGACGCTCTTTCCGGTATATTTTTCGAGAAATGATCGAACGCTTTCATTGGTCAATTTCCACAAGGGTATGTTAGCATCAATGAAAGTCTTGCACATGTCCTCTTTAAACGTACGATCCAAGTTTGGCGAATACTGAACAGTAGACGCGTTAGCAGAACTGGCCGCACTTCCTGACGGTTGTGAATTGTCGACTTCCAGGTCGACCTGTCGATGTCGTTTAGACCGTAGGTGTTGGTGCACAAAATATCTTTTCTTCACATTTACCCGTGTCTCGCATTTATTGCAGTATAATGTATTATTTGCACCAATAGAAAAAACATTTTCGCCGTATTCTACTATGTAACCAAGAATCTTGGCTGCATCTGTTTGTTTGGCTTTAGGCATTGATGGGATGGCAATTGGACTTATTCTATTCAAATTAGTAGCAGTAATCTGGAAAGATGAAGAGAGGGAAAAATTAGTTATTTGAAAACACATGTAACAAAATCAACTGGGAATACATTTAGCGTCAAATTTTAGTTAGGGTAATTATTTGGATTTATGTAATAACGAC
Source organism: Platorchestia sp. MABIK (assembly GCA_014220935.1). Lineage (NCBI taxonomy): Eukaryota > Metazoa > Arthropoda > Malacostraca > Amphipoda > Talitridae > Platorchestia > Platorchestia sp. MABIK. The sequence continues at coordinate 9,526 of JACJUY010013711.1, read as the reverse complement.
CCCGTAAAATACACAGTAAAACAGGCTACCGTAAAAAGTCACGCCTAACGATCGTTGACACATCGTCATATGACCGAAAACCTAAAAACAACAAACTTAACCTAACCACGACCGTGTACCTAACCCAAGCTTACTCTGGGCGTAAACCGGTCCATAGGCGATCAATTTAATTGTCAATATTATTGACTCAATACATTGATGAAATTATTTGTTCCCCACAAACGGTGTCAATCTTTTCACCAATTTAATTGATGAAAACCAGTCATTTGCTCAGCGGACGGCTTACGTGATGGTCGACGAAAAAATTACCATTGCAGCGTTAGCCCTGGCACTTTCATCTCCCTGAAAATGCCCGCGTAAACGCAAGACATGGGCCAAAAACTGGCTCAGGGAACGTGGCAGAATATTCGGAACCGGCGAATTGCTCAAGGAATTAAAGTGCAAATGAGCCAGAAGATTTTCAGAACTATCTTCGATTGGACACTACATCATTTGAAAAACTATTGCAAATGGTCACTCCACAAAAAGTACCAAGTACGGAGTATCAAGAACTGGAAAGTATCAAGTTTTCACTCTTCAATTTAAACAAATACGTTAATAGTTATAAGTAAAATAACTTGACTACATTTAAATAATATAATAATACGACAGTAAAAGTACCAGATATTTGTAGCTGCTTTCTCCAGCATGCAAAAAGTACCAGATCTGTGTGTACACAAAAATGAAATTTCAAGTGTTCCCAGGTGTATACACTACAACTTTCAGAGCTAAGAATGAAATATTGACGAACCATCAATAAAAAATCAAAACTGATTTGATTGCGTCAATACATTGAGTTAATTAATTGACGGTCATCAATCAAGCCAACAGACGATCAATTAAATTGTCAATATTCATTATTGACAATTTTATTAACAATTAAATTGATCGTCTATGGACCGCTTAACCTCTCACACTTCATTCACATTGCTTACTAAAATGATGATATCACCCGCAACCCGGACCGTATATGCGGTCACTTCCAAACAATCATTCACCGGCAGCCACCGAATACTTTTTCTCTTTAGGAATTCTTTACTGATAGTATGTACTAGTTATGTTGGGTTGCAATACTCTAGAAATAACAAATCTAACATAGGCAGCATAAGTAGGCGTTTATGGCATTATGAAGGCATTTATGGCGCTATGAAGGCATTTATGGCATTATAGGCACTTATGGCACTATAGGCATTATAGGCATTTATGGCAAAAGTCCGGGCTTTACAGTAATAACTAACACCAGGACGCCATGACGCTATCCCCCAATCAAAGGCCGGTACCCATTTCAGACACCTGGGTAGAGTGGGGTATTGTGCTTACAATTTTTACTCCTATACCCAACAGAGAAAATCGCCACCAGCGCCGAGACTCGAACCCGCGTCTCCCGTACGGAGTCAGGTCCTATAGACACACGGCTATAGCGAGCACCCTGATGCCATTGGCTTGTGGTCGGTGATAACTGTGAATTCCTGTCCCCACAGGTAGCAATGGAATTTCCGTGGCGCAAATACCATAGCAAGGACTTCTTTCTCAGCTTGGGAGCAGTTACGCTCTATTGCTGTTAGAGTTCGGGAATAAAAGTAGGTCCGTCGAAAAGGTGACACAACACTGCTCCAACACCATACGCACTACTGTCAGCCACTACCACTATGGGTATGTTAGGGTCAAAATAGATTAAGGTCTCAGAGTCTAGGAGGGCTAGTTTAGGTTTCTGGAATGCCCTCTCCTGGCTTGCATCCCACTTCCAAGGAGTTTATCTCTCAGTAACGCATTCAGGGGTTCTAACATAGTTGCGGACGATTTTAGAAATTCTCTGTAGATGTTTAGCAACCCCAAATAGGCTCTCAACTGAGTCACATTTGTAGGAGCCAGTACATTCTAGATTGCTGCTACCTTCTCTGAAGTGGGGTGCAACCCATCCTTGTCGATTTGGTCGCCGAGGTAGGATACCTGTGACACTCCTATTTGACATTTCTCCATTTTTAGTTCAAGTCCTGCCTCTTGTAGCTTTGATAAGCTTGATGGAAACGCTTGGAGTGCTCTTGGTCTTTAATGGCACTCACTAGAGCGTCATCCAAATGGCAAAACACTCCTGGAAGACCTTGTAGTAGTCCTTCCATTGCACGCTGAAAAAATCCGGGGGTAAACGCAATGCCAAAACTTAGTCGGTTATATGCAGACAGACCTCGTGGGTGTTAATAACGGTCAGCTAAAACTAAATGATGATTTAGCGAGACAAGAGCGAAAGAATAGTAATGAAATATAGAAGTGAAAACAGGAGTTAGTAGTTGTTAGAGTGAGTACTTAGCCTCATTTATTAACATAAGAATACACTTGGCCGATATCTACTGTTGCCGATACCAAAGCTAGCGGGGAACTGCCTGCGGGTGTTGCCATCTGCAGTGATGCCAAGAAGTTTGTCTAACTAGTAACTCACATTTTACACTATATTACAATGGCACTTGACATATAATCAGAAAGCTGAAAGGGATTCCCAGCAAATCTGGAGTTGTGATGGTTCTTTCGGATATAAATTTTCAGAACGCAATCAATATTCACGTTAGGTATGCCATTCAGAAGAGCCTAGTGCTTTTCTCGTCCTGGTTCATATTTAGCTTTTTGAGCACAATAGATGAGGAAATAGAGCGGGATCAAAATGATGCATTTTTAGAAGAAGGGACAGTATAGGAGGGGTTGATTGGGGCTTCGCTTTCACCCCTCCCAGTCAGAAAAAAAATTCGTGAGTGCTTCAAGCAGCTAGAGAATAGTGTTGTAACAGGTAAGAATGATAAAATGAATATCTCTAGATGTAATAGGTGAGAAATCAGAGAGGAATCAAATTACCATTTTTACCCTGTTTTTAGGGAGAAAGATTGAGTTTAAATGGGCGTTTTAAACAATTTATTCACCACAAGTGATACAGAAGTAGATTGTTTCTTATGTCTAGTACAATGGTCAAATATGAGTATAGCTACCTGTGAGCCTGAATAAGTTCAATGACTTCTAGGGCATTTTACCACCAATGCTATTCTAAAGTGTGAAATTATGTTTAAATTAATTCAATTAACCTAGTTACACACTAGACTAATCAATGAATTAGTTCACTCGATATTTGATGCTTAATTTGACAAAAAAGTTTTTATAGGCTAAATGTTAAAGCTATGTTCTAGAAACGACTTGAGAACAGACTGAAGACCCATGACATTAACCAAGGCAAATTACCCTATCGGGATGAATCATTTAGGAGAAGAGATGTGACTTGGTTATCATATCTGCTTAATGTTTCAATAGGGAAAGTGATTCAAGATTCATTTTGAAAGCTTTGTAAGAGTTTCTTTTTGGGATCTCCTCAGGGATTGAGTTCCACGTCTTAGTTCCAATGAAAAGAATCCTATATGTTGTGATCGAGGCTTTGAATAATAAGGAAACATGAATTTGCTTCTATTTCGGGTTAAATGATCGTGATGACCAGATTCTGCAGCTAGTAATTGTTTGAGGTCTTTGTCGCCATCAGTGGTCATTGTTTCATGCAAGAAATTACCCATGGAGAGCTTGTAGAGATCCAGAAGTTTAAACATTTTTAAACTTTCGAATGAATCATCTGTGTGAGCTTCATATTCTAGCTTCTTTATCGCTCTAATGGTTCTTTTCTGTAGAGTAAAGAGCACATCGGTTTTATTTTCATCAGTTCTGCGCGATGCTTCTATTCCGTACTGTAAGCATGCTGAAATGAGCGTTCGGGAAAGTATTTCCAAAGCTTCTTCAGGTAATACATTTTCTATTTTAGAGAGTATTCCAATGGATTTTGTTGACCTAATACTAATATGAGCAATGAGCTCTTTGAAGGTCAGATGCTTATTTATTCTAGTGCACAGGAACTTTCATGAGTTGGTTTCTTCGATTTTTAATGCGTGGAAGAGATACATGTCTCATGTATCAGGATATAATATATTTCGTCATATCGATATTAAGGCTTATTTTATTAGCTTTAAGCGACATTGAAACCTTTCGCAGCTCGTTATTAATATTCTCCGCAATAAGAGAAGGGTTTTGATTAGGAAGGACCGTAGAAAGCGTGATGTCATCGGCAAAAAGTATGAATTTAAAAAATGATGTAGATTAAATGATATCGTTGATAAAGATTAAAAACTGAAGAGGCCCAAGGACAGACCCTTGTGGAACTCCATGGCAAATTGTCTGCAGTTCTGATTGTGCATCGTCACTGAAAACGTATTGCCTCCGATTTGTTAGGTACGATCTGAACAAATCATGAGTAACTCCTTTAATGCCGCCACAGTGGATTTTCGAAAGTAATTTGCTATTGTCCGCACAATCGAATACTTTTCGAAAGTTAAGAAATACGGAGAAAGCAAGCTTTCCTTCGTCTACATTGGCATATAGGTATTGTAAATGATTAAATACGACCTGTGTTGTTGATTTTTTTAGAGCGAAAACCAAATTGTTTATCATAGAGGAATGATTTTTGTTCAAAATAGGAATATACTTTTTATGTACAATTTTCTCAAATATTTTGCACAGAGATAGGTCTATACTTGTTTACGCAAGTTTTTTTTACCATTTTTGAAAATAGAAGTTACTCAAGCAACTTTGAGAGAGTTCGAGAAAATGCCTAGGAAGACCAACTGGTTGATAATGTTGGATTTGAACGGGGCTATAATATCAGCTAGAGCTTTAAGGACTTTAATTGAGAACTTTTTAATCCACTTGATTTATTTTTCGAGTTGTTTATGCACGCAATTACGTCGGAAGAGTTGGTAGGCATAAAGATTAAAAGAGTTGTGTTCTCGGATATGATTCATGTGTTCCGAGTAATTAGTAGATTCATTAGGGGTACAACCATTTAAATTTTTTTCTACATTTAGAAGAAATCATTGAAAGATTAGCAATATCTTTTTTCTCTTGATTTTTGACATTATTTTGAACAATAGGCTCAATCGGTTACCTAGTGGCATTATTCGGTTTATAGTTATATAATTTAGCAGGAGCCAGGTTATTTTAATATCAGTTTTAATTGACTGAATTTGAGCGTAAAGTAATTTTTCTTAATGTCCTAATCTGATTTGTCACTTAGGTCCTGAACCTGTTATACATTTCCTTAGATATTCGCCCTTCGTAAAGAAGAGTTAGGTATGCTTGACGTTTCTTTATATTAACTAATAACGAATTCTTCAATAATCAAAAGCTTTTGTCAAATTTTCGGTGTAATTGTACATGTGATGGTCGGGCAACATTGATTATATGCAGTCGTTATAATTTCGGTCAAGTTTAGTATTGCTTCATCATTGTTCGTTGCATCATTGTTCTGTTGAGCGATGTCCAATGTTGGCATTAGTTCTTCAAGAACTTTACGCATTTCTCTCGAATTAGATTCATTTACGCAGCGAAATGAGAAAAATTCAGTCTGTGGTTTGGTGGAAGGGATCTAGACATTTTCTCAATAAGAAAAATCCCAAAATGATCCGACAAGTCGGAATTAATTATTCCAGTAAGAAAATCCGTTGGATCTGTCATGAAAATATTGTCGTGCAGCGTAGCAGATTCAAATGAGATACGTGTAGGCTTCTTTAGAATTGGAAGTAAAGATTTAGACCGAAAAGCATTTGGGAAATTTGAGATCTGTTCGCAGGTTTCATGCTTCAAAAGATCATAATTGAAGTCACCGCAGATTATGACGCGATTGTATAAGGACTTGTTGAACTGCGACGTAATACGATGGAGCTCATTCAGCCCATATGTACACCGTTCCAAGCATAACCCGTTTACCATTTTTCGTCAGCTCTATGAAATGCGATACTACATGATCACGATTCATTGTTGCATTTGCTATAATTCTCTCGAATCTATATGTTTAGAAATGTAACTACTGACGCCTTCGCCGCGCTTGTTATTATTGCGTAGTGAGTGGGGGCCATAATAATTTTACATATGAATCATATTTTAAGTTAAGTCATCTAGCCAGCTTTCGATGAAGCTAAGAACGTCAAAGTTATAATTAAGCTCAGCGATAGTACAATGCATACCATTAATTTTTGGTTAGAGTGATCTACAGCAGCAAAAAATCGTTGCGACTTATCGGCTCATTGATTTTTTTGTTATTTGTGTATTCATGATTTCTACTTTCACTCAGGTTTGGATAGAAAGTGTTTAAATCTTTGCGATCTGTGTCAATATTATCAAATATATTAGTATGATCAGTTATCAACTGGATGTACAGTAAGTAATATGCAATGTATCACAAAAATTAAAAATATCATAAAAAATAATAGAGCAACGATAAAAATATAACTTAACTATACCAAGTTAAAAGTAAAAGAAAAGAGAGATTATACGGAGATTATCAGTCTTCAACCTAGTCTAACTTCTTATAAAGGACGCGCACCAGTCCATGAGCAGGAACATTGGAAAGTGCTGATTGCTGATTGCGTTGTAAGAAAGCTCGCATACATCAGGTAATATCCGCATATTACACAAAATGTAACTAAAGATGAAATGGTATAAAGGATCAATTATAAAATTATGGTATAAAATCATAAAATTGAGGCGACAGTGACATGATATCTAACTTCTAAGGTCGAAATTGATTTAGGGAGCTTAGTAACATAAGTCACAGGCAAATAAAAACCTGAACGGTAAATTTACACATAAACAAAGTGGGACAGTGAACAAGATGTAAATCGAAGGGATATCTGATGCAAAGGCCTTGGAAAATGCAGAAAGGAGAGGCTGGAAGAAACTGAAGAAGGATCATTTCTTTAGTAGTATAAGTGATATGAAATCTGGCTAACAGTTAGTAGAATACTAATCACCCAAAACCTATTTCGAGGACATGTCCAATGGCTACAGCAGATATTGAGCGAGCATTTCAGGCGTGTTGATCGCATGACATCTTGAATCCCGTTTTCCAGGGATAGAAGCGAAGACACTAATATTTCCGTCCAGGCTTTTTGGGATTTCAATTTTCTCTGGGAAGCTTCTTTTGGATTTTTTTAAAGTGTACATAATGTTAGTTCGCGAAGGTATGAGATACTCATTTATGTAGAATTAATTTTACATAAATGAATTAATGAATTCATAAAATTAATTAATTGAATGAATTCAAGAATTTATGTAGACAGTCAAAACTTCCAACTCCTTGTTATAATGCTTTAGTTCGAAAGTAATGTTTCATCGATCCTCGTTTCCAGCTGCAGGTTTTTTCCCCATTCTGTTAGCTGATGCGATGTCAGTATTCAAAAGGTGTTGATTTCATTCTTCAGGAGTTTGCCAACTGTCTTCTCACAGTCTTCGCCTGCACGTGAATGCGGTAGTTCCCCAGAAATGACAAGAGTGCGCTTCCTGTTTTCTAACTCTTTACGCTCATCGTTTTTTCTAAGCGGTCCAGACGGGAGACTAGGCTGTTTATTTTCTAGGAGAAAATGAACATAATTTAAACATCGTCTTCGATAATCTATTTTGCTTAGATTCTTTCTTCGTTAATGTTTCAATGAGTGCTTTAAAGGTCACTTATTTCATTTTGAAATTTTTTCATCGCTAAATCGAGGTGTTCAATTAGAAAAACGCCCACTTGCTTACTATCTTTTGCCCATTTTTCTACGTTAAGGCCCTTTCAAAGGCCCTTTTACATTGACGGTGTCTTCGCGCTCCACACCGTCCCTCCATCCCGCCAGTCAAATAAGCTCCGCCCACAGCAATGCAAAATAGCCCTTATTGCCACGCTCTCGGTAAGGAGCGGCAACATTCTGCAAATTATATATTGGCGGTTTGCACTGCCGGTCAACAGCGTTCAGTTGCTCTTGAGACCATAGAGAGCATGTGTAGTCATGGCTTACATACGAGTATTATGTAGCAAGGAAGAAATTAAAACTCCTATTGAAAAATGTGAAGAATTTCCATGTTTATGGAACGTTAAGCTCGCAGAGTATAAAAACAGAATGCCCAGAGAAGATGCTTTTAAAAGTCTAGCATCTCACTTCCCGAATTATGATATTGCAATGGTTAAAATGAAAATTCAGACACTGAGAGGCTAACATAGGAAACAGCTCTCACTATTCAAAAAATCAAAGATATATACACTGAGTGTGTAAAAGTAAAATTAATTACAGTGCAATTAAATTGCACGATGTACATTGCTCTCAAGAAAGGTACTTCAAATACACGGAAAACATTCGGCAAGTGTCATTAGAAGATTATTCAAATTAAAGGAAAATATACACCTACAATTAGTAAATGATGTTTATTTTCTCTTTCCATTTACAGTGTTTTTTGAAGGTAATTGGGTAGTATTAAAGTCTTTTAGAATATTAGATTTTTACTTCTGCGAATTATTCTGTAAATATTCTGCAAATTGTTCTGCCAAGTATTCTGTCAGTATTGCAAGAGAGATATACTGACGATTGCTGTCTCTGGGGAAGGAGCGTCGTGTTGACCGGCAATGTAAAAGCAAGTCGGTGTGCACTGACGCTCAATCCTCTCGTGGGAGGAGCTCTAGCAAGTTCACCGTCGCTCCACACCGCAGGTGTAAAATGAGCTGATTAGGGTACGAGTCACACTCTTAAGCTCCTTTTACACCTGCGGTGTGGAGCGTCGGTGTGGAGCGACGGCGAACTTGCTACAGCTCCTCCCACGAGAGGATTGAGCGTCAGTGCACACTGGCTTGCTTTTACATTGCCGCTCAATACGGCGCTCCTTCTCCAGAGACAGTAATCGTCAGTATTGCTCTTGCAATACTGACAGAATACTTGGCAGAACAATTTGCAGAATATTTACAGAATAATTTGCAAAAGTATAGATCTAATATTCTAAAAAACTTTAATACTACCCAATTACCTTCATAAAACACTGTAAATGAAAAAAAAATAAATACCAATTTCCAATTTGTAGGTGTACTTTTTTTACTTTTTTCTTTGATATGAATAATCTTCTAATGACACCTGCCGAATGTTTTCCGTGTATTTGAAGTACTTTTCTTGAGAGCAATGTGCATTGTGCAATTTAATTACACTGTAATTAATTTTACGTTTACACACGCAGTGTTTATTTCTTTGATTTTTTGAATAGTGAGAGCTGTTCCTGTCTTGGCCTCTCAAGCTCATTTTACACCTGCGGTGTGGAGCGTCGGTGTGGAGCGATGGTGAACTTGCTAGAGCTCCTCCCACGAGAGGATTGAGCGTCAGTGCACACCGGCTTGCTTTTACATTGCCGCTCAACACGACGCTCCTTCCCCAGAGACAGCAATCGTCAGTATTGCTCTTGCAATACTAACAGAATACTTGGCAGATCAATCTGCAGAATATTTACAGAATAATTTGCAGAAGAAATAATCTAATATTCTAAAAAACTTTAACATAACCCAATTACCTTCAAAAAACACTGTAAATGTAAAGAAAAAATTAATACCTATTACTAATTTGTAGGTGTACTTTTTTACTTTTTCCTTTAATTTGAATTATCTTCTACTGACACCTGC
>JACJUY010013708.1:4126-15443 GCA_014220935.1 Platorchestia sp. MABIK | reverse complement strand
TGCTGCAGTTACTGCTGTGTATCGCTGCTGCAGTTACTGCTGTGTATCGCTGCTGCAGTTACTGCTGTGTATTGCTGCTGCAGTCACTGCTGTGTATCGATGCTGCAGTTACTGCTGTGTATCGCTGCTGCAGTTACTGCTGTGTATCGGTGCTGCAGTTACTGCTGTGAATCGGTGCAGCAGTTACTGCTGTGTATCGGTGCTGCAGTTACTGCTGTGTATCGGTGCTGCAATTACTGCTGTGTAACGGTCCTGCTGCAATTACTGCTGTGTATCGCTGCTGCTGCAATTACTGCTGTGTATCGCTGCTGCAGTCACTGCTGTGTATCGATGCTGCAGTTACTGCTATGTATCGGTGCAGCAGTTACTGCTGTGTATCGCTGCTGCAGTTACTGCTGTGTATCGCTGCTGCAGTTACTGTTGTGTATCGGTGCTGCAGTTACTGCTGTGTATCGGTGCAGCAGTTACTGCTGTGTATCGGTGCTGCAGTTACTGCTGTGAATCGGTGCAGCAGTTACTGCTGTGTATCGGTGCTGCAGTTCCTGCTGTGTGTAGTCTCTGACAGTGAACAAGCGCAGGATAACATGAAGCAACAATTCACCCTTGGTATATAAATCACTCATTTATTAATATATCATACTATGTCACTTGTTAAAGATATTTTTTTTAAAATTTCATGCAAGTCCCCACTCTTCGTTTATTATTTACCTCCCTTACCTACCGTATTCTACCACTGCTCTACCCTATCCTACCACTACTCTACCCTATTCTACCACTACTCTACCCTATTCTACCACTACTCTACCCTATTCTACCACTAATTAACCCCTACTCTACCTCTACTCTACTCCTACTCTACCCCTACTCTACCTCTTACTCTACCACTACTCTACCCCTACTCTACCCCTACTCTACCTCTACTCCTCTACTGACGTAGATGCTGGTCACAGAAAGTGTATGTGGTGTGGCGTGGCCATCTCTGCTGCTGTTCTACCTGCTAGGAGTTACATCTACGTCTACTTCTACTCCAGGTGACAGCCCATTCCGTTATTAATACAAGCACTTATGCTATTTACACAACATCTTGTTATTTATACAAGCACTAATCACTTAATTTATACGAGCCTTTATCCTGTTATTTATACGAGCACTTATGTTCTTTATGCAAGTATTGATCATATTATTTATACAAGCACTTATCCTGTTATTTAATTAAACACTTATCCTGTTATTTAATCAAACACTTATCATGTTAGTTATGCAAGGACTCATCATGTTATTTGTACAATCACTTATTATGTTATTCATACGAGCACTTATCTTGTTATTTTTACAAGCACTTGTGTTATTTATTGAAGCCCTTGCGTTAATTTTACAATCACGTGTGTTATTTATTGAAGCACTTACGTTATTTATACAAGCACTTATCTTGCTATTTTTACAAGTGCTTATCATGTTATTTATTGAAGCACTTACGTTATTTATACAAGCACTTATCGAGTAAAATTATGTACAAATTTTCAATGTTAATTGAGAATATCTCCCGAAAAATTATTTATTACAAAAACTATTTGCGTTGATATACGTTAACAAAAAACCAATGAGTTCTATAATCATGTCGTAAATTTTAATACATAATGATCAGTGAATAGTACCGTAGTAATCATGACTGGACTTCTTTCTTCAAAATTTATCAAGGAAAAAATAGTCAAATCCACCGGTAACCAAGGCCTATTTTTACCACGCTATTCACTCTCATTTGTTGGACATGATAGTCATCTTATTTAACTTACATCTTGCTTGACAGAATCCATGTTCTTGTTCTACTGAGGGAGACAAATGTACCGTTTTACGACAAGAATGCACTTACTGAGTGAAACAAATCGTAATTTTTCACTGACTGATTCAAATTGTATGTTTTCGCTGAGTGAAACAAGATTTATTATTTACTGTGAGAAGCAAAATTTATTTTTTACTGAGAGAGACAATTTGTATTTGTTAATGAGTGAGACAAATTTTCTTTTTTTACAGAGTGAGACAAAAATTTTTTTACTGAGTGAAACGAAATTTATTTTTGTACTGAGTGAGAACATTGTATTTTTTTTACCCAGTGAGACGAATTGTATTTCTTACTCCAGGCATGCACCTAATGAGACAAATTGTGTGTTTTCTTTGAGTGGGACAAATATCATTTTTTTACTGAGTGAAACAAAAATCTTTTACTGAGTGAGACAAAGTATATTTTGTTACTGAGTAAGACAAATTGTATTTTTACTGCAGGCAGGCACCAGGTCCCGGAGGTGATATTCCCCCTGTCCCAAGCTGGGGGGGTCGTGTACACCTCGTGTGTGGTGCCCCCCAATGGGGGTCTCTCCTCTGGAGGTCATGGCAACGGGGGGGTCGACCCCCATGGAAATAGTCCGCATCTTCAAAAGGCTGAGCTTCTTGAAAATGACCCAGGTGTTGTTAAAGTTGGCCTTCTAGAAAATGGGGATCGGATCAACCACGATGGTTCACTTGGAAATGGCCCTCATCGTCAATTTGCAGTCTTTGCTGAAAATGGGTTACACACTCTTGAACATGGTCAGCGTGTCAATAAAGTTAATGCTCCTAGAAATGGTCCCTACTCTCTCGAAAATGGAGCGCATGTCAAAACGATTGACTTTAGTGACAAAGGTCCTTACTCTTCAGACGGTGATCTGAGTGTGAAAAAAGATGACTTTCGTGAAAAAAGTCATCATGTTAACTTGGCTGACTCGGTCGATCGTGGAAATGTGAATCTGGTTGAGTCAGAATCAAGTAAGTCATTTTTCCACCAACCCCGTCAGAATGAACAACCAGACGCCAACAACCCTCAGCCAAGGGACAGCTTGAGAAATGCATGGAGGAATAGAAAGAAGCCCAACAAAACAGAATTTATCAAAAATGACAATCCGGTCATTGAAAAGAATGCAAAAACGATGACTAATGACTTCAAATCCAGCAAAAGAGACGATAGATTCATACAAACCATCCAATCTTCTGTAACCTCATCAGAAGATGATCATTTGCACGGTCCACGTGGCCATTTACAAGTATCGCAAAGTCAACTGCACGTGTCGCACAGAAAATTGCATATGGTCTCAACTTCTTTTTCACCTGAGGGCGTTTCAGAACATCAAGATGGATTTTCCGACCATCACGAAGACGAAGATCATCACGACGCCAATTCCAAAACTTCAGATTCTCGCTCCCCTGGCCGACGACGTAGGCCTAGCAGAAGTACGAATTCACGATCGAACAAATATGAGGTTACGAAAACCGAAACCGTGACTTAAATGGAATTTAATGTTTATATAATTAAACTGCTTTCGTGGGTTCATTTTTTGTTGGGAGTGTATCAGTGATACAAATTTGGCTTTACTAGTTTTTAATTCAATTGGTGTTGTACGTTTTTATAATTGTTTATCCGTGATACAATTGGAGGGCAAATATGCAGAGTGGCCTAACCCACAAAACCCTGAATTTAGGGACACTCAAGTTAGAGACGTGGTGTTCATCGCAGGGTTGCCAAACTGGCTTTTCCTCGCCAAGTTACTGACTAGAAACTGAACTAGGACCTAGGCCACTCTGCCTGAAACACATCTACGCCGCTATGAGGTGAAATTATCACTTAATCCACTCTCAAGTTTTGACCTCTGATTTGTGGGCTAGGACACTCTGCATATTTGCCCTCCAATTATAGGTTTACTAGTTTTTTAATTAAATTGCTTTCGTGGGTTCATTTGCTATTAAAATGAAGAGTGTATCAGTGATGCAATGGTGGCTTTACTAGTTTCTTAATTAAATTGCTGATGTTGATGACATGTCATGTAAAATAGGTTCATCTAATACGTACACAAGAGGGTCAATTTTTTAATCATGAGGCAAATTCCTCAACGCTGCTCTCTTTCGCCAAGAATTGTCTAATATATCTTACCACGGCTGATTGGTAACGACATTCAACTGAAACTATAATACCGCTTGAAGCTCAAATTGTTTTGTACGGAACGATGAAGCTAAGTGATGCAATCTTGAAGAGTGAAAGCTTATGATCAAGCTTTAGCATGGATACCGAAATGGTCATTGGATTCATTGATGAAGGGTGTGATACACATAGATACATTGATAGGTACAAGTGTATTAATATACAGAGTGTCCAGGAAAAAAGTATCTTCTGATATAAGTAACCATGATGCAATATTATTCTATCATGTTCTTGAAGCTGCATTTTGAAGGGGTAAAAACAAAAGAAATGTATCAGAATCAAAATGTTGCACGCTAGGTATCATATATCTGTAACATAATTAATACTTAAGATCTTTGAATAAATTTTTCATGAACCCCCTGCATAGATAGTTACTCACAGTGTGCGTCTGAGTACGTGCGTCTGGGTAAGTCGGCTTGACAACACGGACCCTCGATGTTCGAGTCGCCGAACTTGCCGACATGAGCTATTTCAAATTATTCTACAATTTTAGTTAACAATCCCCAGTGTAAAATAACAGACTGGTGATTTAATTCTTCACGTAACTACCCCTCAGGTACGAGCATCTGGAAAATAAATCACATCTCATAGCAAATGATAATTAATGAGATTTCTTGTCTGCTGATTTAGGTTTGTCTATCGCTGCTCCTTTTCTGCAAACTGGATATGTGAACAATAAATAGTTACAGCAATATTTTAATTACAATTCAATTATATTGATTGACATTCATTCCCATTCTGATACTATATTACTATAAAAATAGAGAAATTTCACGAAGAAATGATCCGTATACATTTAAATCGTCCTGTTACAAACAATTGATTTACTAAACCGACCAATTATATATAGTTTGAATTCCAGACCCTACTGGGAAAAACATCCATTCTGGCATCGGAGGTACGTCAATTTTTTCTTTAAATCACAAAGTAATGAACCATTTAATCTTTCCACTTTTCTACTTTTCGTATAGGAGTTACATTAATTTCCTCTTCAACTCACAAAGCAATAAATCATTTAATGCCGACACTTTGGCATCGAAGGTATATTAATTTCCCTTTCAACCCACACACCAATGAACCATTTAACCATTATTTATACCATTGCTTTTGGTATCGGAAGAGCATTAATTTCCTCTTCACCTCAGAAACCAATGAACCGTGTAAGCTCTACGCTTTCATTTTTTCGGCGTCTGAAGTACATTACCTAACCCTTCACCTGAGAAAACAATAAAGCCATTTAAGCATTACTTACGCAGGCCTACATCAATTTTACAGTCACCCCAGGAAACAATAAAACCATTTAAGCATTACTTACGCAGACCGGCCATGCCTGCACCCGGCCCCGGACCTGGACGCCAGCGCGCCGCTGTCCGTCTGCTTCTGGAGCCTGCACACCATAGTCAAGTCCTCCGTGATCCTCTTCAGCCTCGTGGCCGGCAACACCTCGGCCATGATCACCTGTGAGACTATAGTGATTGTTCTCTTGTTCTTTGTAGCTTAGTGGTGGTTGTTCTCTTGTTCTTTGTAGCTTAGTGGTGGTTGTTCTCTTGTTCTTCGTGGCTGATTGGTGGTTGTTCTCTTGTTCTTCGTGGCTGAGTGGTGGTTGTTCTCTTGTTCTTCGCAGCTGATTGGTGGTTGTTCTCTTGTTCTTCGTGGCTGAGTGGTGGTTGTTCTCTTGTTCTTCGTGGCTGAGTGGTGGTTGTTCTCTTGTTCTTCGTGGCTGATTGGTGGTTGTTCTCTTGTTCTTCGTGGCTGATTGGTGGTTGTTCTCTTGTTCTTCGCGGCTGAGTGGTGGTTGTTCTCTCGTTCTTCGTAGCTGATTGGTGGTTGTTCTCTTGTTCTTCGTGGCTGAGTGGTGGTTGTTCTCTTGTTCTTCGTGGCTGATTGGTGGTTGTTCTTTTGTTCTTCGTGGCTGATTGGTGGTTGTTTTCTTGTTCTTCGTAGCTGATTGGTGGTTGTTCTCTTGTTCTTCGTGGCTGAGTGGTGGTTGTTCTCTTGTTCTTCGTGGTTGAGGGGTGATTGTTCTCTTGTTCTTCGTGGCTGAGTGGTGGTTGTTCTCTTGTTCTTCGTGGCTGATTGGTGGTTGTTCTCTTGTTCTTCGTGGTTGAGGGGTGATTGTTCTCTTGTTCTTCGTGGCTGAGTGGTGATTGTCCTCATGAGGCCATAGCTCAGTGGTGATTGTCCTTCTGTAGTTATGTGAATAAATCAGTTGATAATCCCAGCTAATGTAATGGCTGGAGACATGTAGCGTTAGTTCAGAAAATTTTGAAAATCACTTTATGTAATATGGTTAATTGAATGATTGAATAGAATCGTAAACCTCAGAAAAATGCTGTAAAATTGAATTAATTCACAAAAGACTCAGGATGTTTGATTTATTCTATTTTTATTTGACATGACATGAATGATTCATAACATGCACCAAAACCCAAAGTTCTATCTTTATTTTAACTTACAGACTCCAGAACGCAGTGTTTCCTATCTTCATTTCCAGACACACCAGGACTCAGTGGTCCCTATTTTCAATTCCAGACACACCAATACTCATTGTTCTCTATTTTCATTTCCAGACACACCAATACTCATTACTCTCTATTTTCATTTCCAGACACACCAATGCTCATTACTCTCTATTTTCACACCCAGACACATCAATACTCATCGTTTTCTTTTTTTGCACCCAGACGCACCAAGACTCATTGTTCTATATTTTCACACCATGATACACCAATACTTATAGTCCCCAATTTTCATTTCCAGACTCGCCAGGATTCAATGAGCTTCATTTTCTTCACCAGACACCATGACGCTGAGTTTCCTATTTTCACTTCCAGATACATCAATACTCATCGTTTTCTATTTTCATTTCCAGAGACATCATAACTGATGGTTCTCCATTTTCACATCCAGACACAACAATACTCATTGTTCTCTATTTCACATCCAGACACACCAGGTCTCATCGCCCTGACTGTTGGAATGACGAAGACTTTCGTCCAAGTGTCCCCTGAGACGATCCAGAAGTGGCGGCACGTGTGCTTCGTAAGCAACGTGTCCAGCGTCGACATTTTCTTCAACGGCGAATTGTTTTCCAGGACACCCGTCGACAAGCACCCCAATGCAAGCGAGTCGGAAGACCCATTAACTTATGATGAAGAAGGCAAAAACGACCTAAGCAATGGCACGAGTGAAGAGCAAGTGGACGATTGGCATTTCAACAAGTGGGGGCACCATTCTATGAGCTCTACCATCCGAAGCGTGAAGGAACAGTTGTCCCACTTGCCGAGGCACATGTCTTTGAGAATCAAAGGGGACTTGAAGCGACATCCTTCGATGGTTCTCATGATACTCGGGAGCTTCAATAAGAAAAGTAGGTATTTTGCGGGCAGGTATGCGGATTTTAGGGTTTTCAGAAGCGCCCTCAACATAGAAACCATCCGGCAGCTGAAAATTTGCCGTTCTTTTGACGACGCGCCGAGAGGAATACAAATGGAGTACCGATACAAGTCTGATACGATGATCCTAAACCAAATCACGGAAGACCAACTCTGCCGTAGCGTCTCAAACTACCAGGTCGTCATTGAAAGGATCAGCACGACATTTTCTACAGCTAAGCAATTCTGCAAGTTGCTTGGAGGGAACGTACCTGTTGTACGGAGTAGGTACGAGGGGTACGAGCTCAATGAACCTATAGTTGACATGAGCAGCGAGGAGTTCAGCTTCTGGATCTCGGATGGGTCATCTCTGGATGTGGACCCACTGAACAATGAAACTTGCTATGCCCAGTCCATATTCCACGCAGAGACACAAATATCAGACATCCCCTGCTCGTCGTTGCTGGACTACATCGTGTGTCAAATTCCCAAACCGTCCAGCCTTTTCTTGCTGTTCCGTGGTCAATCTCACAAGATGATCTTCGGGGTCAAAGGCGAAAACTTCCTTCTGGCAAGCCTGGAAGGACTCTGGATAACCTACGACCGAAACAACTACAACAGACTGCTCCTGAAAAACGAGAACGGGGCGATACTGGCAATATATTTCCGAGACACGATAGTGAGCACTATTGGGACCCGTAATTGGATAGTCCATGAAGGGAAATCAACGACAGAGGAAGTGACTATCAGCATCTGCACAGAGGACGAGTACACGTGCCATGACGGGAACTGTATCTCAGTGTACCACCGGTGCGACGGGTACCGACACTGTCACGATGCCTCGGACGAGGTACATTGTTGGTCCCTCTCCCCTCCGTCCATTTCATACCACAAGCACCTCGTGCCGCAGGAAAAAGTGAAGCTCTCCTGCTACCTCAGGATACAAGACATCCACGACGTCGACGTGAGTCACGCACTCAGCGACGTCGGCTTGTCGATGTCTTGAGGATGTTTATGCTTCCGAGGATGTTTGAACTCTCGAAGATGGTTGAATGTTTAGACATCATAAAGTGTTTCAACATCATTGAGTATATAAACATCCTCAAGTGTTTGAACATCATTGAGTGTTTAAGCTTCCACGAGTGTTTAAACATCATTGAGTGTTTCTTAATCTTCGATTGTTAAATACTCGAGTGTAACCTCCTCCATTAAAGACTAGATGGTGTTGAAACACTTAAGAATGTTTAAGCACTCGAGGATTTTTGAACACTCAAAGATGTTTAAACAAAATTGACGAGAAAATCCGAAAATCACAAAGCTATCGGGGCAAGGTACTGCGTAGAATGCCCCAAACTGCGCTGCTCTGGACCATGCTGCTGCAAACACTGCGTCAATTTTTGACTTGGTAACTTAGCATATGCGGCCTAAAGGCAGGAAAGTTAAACAACCATTTAGTCCTTATTTTCACCTTCCATAAGGGTTTTATTTCCCCACCATCATATGGACAACTTCAGACGCGTCATTCCTAAAGGCAGGAAAGTTGGGGAACAGTTTGTACCTTATTTTTAAATTTCATAAGGAAAGTTAGGGAACAATTTGTATCTTATTTTTACTTTTCATTAAGACGTTTAGGGAACAATTTGTACCTTATGTTTAATTTTCATGAGGAAAGTTAGGGTACAATTTGCACTTCATTTTTACATTCAATTAGGAAAGTTAGGGAACAATGTGTACCTTATTTTTGATTTTCATGGGGAAAGTTCGGGAACGATTTGTATTTTATTTTCATTATTTATAAGGAAAGTTAAGAGAAAATGTGTGCCTTATTCACAGTTTGCATGAGGAAAGTTTCATGGAACAATTTGTACCTCATTGATACCCTCTACAAGGGTTTAGTTTCCTCTGCCTCAGATGGACGACAACAGGCTGGCGCTCTCCCTGCTGCTGTCGATCTCGTGGTCAGACCCGCGACTTGAGTTCCTACACCTCCAAGAGACCGGAATTCTGACCCTTGGTGAGCTGGAGAGCATCTGGGTGCCGATATTCACCATCAAAGACGCCGACTTCGGCGACAACTACAACTTGCTCAAATTCGAGAATGTTTTCCGTGAAGGCTACCTTATCCCGCTCGCCAAGTCGCAAAATTCCGTCAGGAATGGATCCAGAGGTGAAAATTTTTTATATGTTAGTCTAAGCCTCCCTAGCCACAATAAAGGTGCTCCAAAGAGAGGAAGGTACTATTTAGTCAAGGGGATGAAGAATGCTCAAGGAGTACCTTATCATGCTGGCTACATCTCATAATTTGGTCAGGAATGGATCCAGAGGTTAGTTAGATTAGATTTAAGCCTCCTTATAAAAGTGTTCCCTAGGAGTGGAATATGGTACCATTTAGTTAAGGGAATGCAGAATCTATGCACAAAGAGTACCTCATTCCGCTCTCCAAGATTAGACTGAGATGTTGTTGATTAGATTCTACATTAGTTTAAGCCTCCCTATATGAGCCTTGGAACACCTATATGTGTAGGTGTACCAAAGAGAGGCAGGTACCGTTTGACATGGAGTTAGAGAGATGCAGAATCTATGCACAAGGGGCACATTACCCCGCTCGCCAAGTCTCAAAATTCGGTCAGGAATGGCTCTAGAGGCAAAAATAATTTATTGGTTAGTCTCCCTACCTGTGCGTCAGTGAAACGGAAAATTTTTTAAGGATCTTAAAACATTGAAAATAAGGGATAAAACTTTTTCCGTTTCACTGACACACCCGGTAAGTACCACATTTAGTGTGAAGTTAAATTCTGTGAGCGGAGTAGTTCAAGATCTTTCCTAAGTGACTATTTGACATTGTCTTTAAGGGGATGCGGAATCTATGCACAAGGGGTACATTATCCCGCTCGCCAAGTCTCATAATTCCGTTAGGAATGGATCCAGAGGTGAACTACATTCGATTTAAGCCTCCCTATAAAGGTGTCCCAAAGAGAGGAAGGTATCATTTCGTATGGAGTTAAGGGGACGTTTAATCTATGACCGAGATGTGTGTTCACACACAAGGCCCACAGAAACAGCAAGTAAGGAAATACGTTTATGAAATAAGATTAAAGTTGAACATAAAACATACCAGAGTCGCTGAAAAATCGGACAGCAGCGAACTGGAAAAAAAGATAACACTGATAAAACCGGAAATTTTTGCATTTAACATAAGCATCCTAATCTAAAAAAAGGCTTCATCATTTTACATTTTTGTTGTAGCTCTAACATCATAAAAATTTTTAAGCAAAACTACCAAATTACTTTGACAAAATTTGTCATTGATTAATGGGGTTAATTCAGGTCTTAATGTCCGATAATCTCTGAATTTCTGAAGAATCTAGGGACCATGAATTTTAGGCTGCATTCTTCTATCTAGTTACACCTGTCTTTGAGCGTGGAGATCTCGTGGAGATTCTGTAGAAAATTACGATAATTACCTTTGTATTCAGTGCTGGTGCAGCGTGGAGATCTGGTGGAGATCCAGTAGAAATTTACTATAATTTCCCCAATATCCGATGCTAGTGAAGCGTGGAGATCTCGTGGAGATTCTGTTGAAATTTACGATAATTTCCCCAATATCCGATGCTAGTGAAGCGTGGAGATCTCGTGGAGATTCTGTAGAAATTTACGATAATTTCCTTTGTATTCAGTGCTGGTGCAGCGTGGAGATCAGGTGGAGATCCAGTACAAGCTCATCATGGACGTTGCGATGATCTGCGCCTTCGACCTTTCTGCCTATCCCTTCGACGTGCAGCGGTGCCCTGTAAGGCTCCAGATCTTCAACTACACGCGCAACAAAGTGAGTGATGTGCCACGTGTGAGTGATGTGCCACGTGTGAGTGATGTGCCACGCGTGTGTGATGTGCCACGCGTGAGTGATGTGCCACGTGTGAGTGATGTGCCACGCGTG
>JACJUY010013707.1:0-11105 GCA_014220935.1 Platorchestia sp. MABIK | reverse complement strand
TTGGATGATTTTTAAATCGTAAGGAAAAACGTTTCCAGTAATTCTTGTTATTTTCGTACTCTTACCAGTCGATATTGAGAGAGTTAGTCGATAATACCAAAATCAATTTAGAAATACGCTTTATTTTGCAGTATATTTACCAATTCAGTGTATATATTGACCTTAAATTGACCACGTTGATGAAAATACCAAAAGAGTTCTGAATAAATTAGTGAGTAGTTCTGAAAAGAGTTCAGAACTTCATTGTAGTTATGAAAATTTTTAGCAAGGTCAACGTTGCCTGAATTTAGAAAATTTTGAGAACAATTAATTTTAATATTTCATTTACAGAAATTGCGATGGAAATAAAAATAATATAATGCTCTATAATAAATTATTTTAGTAATAAAAGGAACGGGCATTATGATAAAAAAAATGTTTCATTTTAACGCGAAGCATCCACTAAGAATTTCAGAAAAAATGCTAAACTCGTGAAATCCACATTTCGCAAGTACGAAAATCATGAATTTCTTTGAGAAGAAAATCATAAAGGACACACTACATGTTAAATTTTAATGACATTATACAGCGCTTAAATGTTTAGATGGAGTTAATTTTAACGGTTTAAAAGTTTTCAAGTTTGAAGATAGCATCATTGATTTAAAAGCTCTAAAGAAAGTTTGAACAACATAAGTCTCTTTACAATAAATTGTTTTACAAACTTTCGAGTTCCTGTTTTTAAAAAAAACTATTAGACGCACTTTCCCCTCGTGTTGGGCCATATGTGTACCAATCGGTAAATTGCTCATTTATGTACCAGCGTATATGAATGGCATATCATCTGTTTTGCTACCTATTTAAGAAATTACCATTTTAA
This sequence comes from Platorchestia sp. MABIK, assembly GCA_014220935.1. Lineage (NCBI taxonomy): Eukaryota > Metazoa > Arthropoda > Malacostraca > Amphipoda > Talitridae > Platorchestia > Platorchestia sp. MABIK. The sequence continues at coordinate 10,249 of JACJUY010013707.1, read as the reverse complement.
CCATGTACAAATAACCATTACAAACCCATTACACCCATATATAAATAATCATTAAATAACCATTATAATGTACGTATCGGGGATACATAATGTATGTATTATTCACATTTCTTAGGTAGGATGAAAATGTATTCGACAATGTATTCCTAATTCCGCAACTTACAACCTAACCCAAACAACCGTTTGCAACCTCGGAAACGCGGTGAACGAGTTTACGTATTTTACGTATTTTAATGCAATTATTTTTAATTATAAAGTTCCCATGCCTACATGTGTGCCAAAGAGCCGCCTTCTCACTTCAGATCGATGCCACAACGGCTGCTGTGTTAGATCTTTTAATTAATAAGAGACCTGTAATTAAAGTGAATGTGTCGTCAAATTTATAAATGAGGTTGTTAACTACGCTCTAGTATCTACGGTACACACCTATTAAAAAAGATTCGTAAAGTGCGTACCTAAATAGTGTGGGTTGAATATCACACGGAATTTTAAAAATGTTTATAAGAAAGGTCTTTAAATAGATTGAAAAATCATAAGAGGGAGACAATAGTCGTGTCAGGGATTGATTATGTTATTGAGAGATGCAATTTAATTAAGTTATCATTGATATTTACCATAAGCGTTGTGCAGTGAAGCAAGTTAAATGCGGTAGTTGTGGTGAATTTGTTGCTATTTAAATTTTATTGGATATTTAACCACAAGTTGTGGTGTTGTGGTTAAATATTTGTTATAGTTGTGGTGAATTTGTAACCATTTTTGATGAAGTTGCCTTTTGCTTCAGAGTTACAACTTTAGAAATATTTCGAAAGACTTGTATTAACTCCTGGTCTGTCCAGCCTTGATGTTATAAATTTTTTTATTTGTTATCTAGTATGTATATGAGAATATCAATCACTGCTGGTACTTTTCGTCTTAATAACAAATGATCTTATTAATAATAACGATGGACAAATAAAAGAGATGAAAATTTAGATATATTAAAAAAATGATAATCATAGATGCTATTTTAAAAAAGTTCAAAAAGGATAGATGTTTTTTAAAAAAAGTTGAATGAATGTAGATGGAATTTTTACAAATTTGGAAAAGATAGATGAGCTTTTTAAAAAGTTAAAAAAAGATAGATGTGATTTTTTAGAAAATTAAAAAGATTAACGTAATTTTTAAGGCATACGAAGAAAATGCAACAATTTTTTACACACGCACTTCATTATTCGTTCCCGATGTTGCAGGCAAGATATATCAAGAAACATATTCCCGCCAGTCTATAATTATTAACTGCATAAAATCTCCAGTCGAACTGGCAGTGGCAGTTCACGAGGAATGCCGTTCCAATTTGGTCCATCGGAAGACATATTTACTCTGTAAATACCAAAAAATACTTAGCAGGTCGAACCTACAAAATTACAAATTGATTTGCAGTTTCGAATTTTCAAAAGACCATAAAATGTTCGACATTTAAATAATGACAATTTAGCGTGAAGAATTTAGAAAACTGTTACAAATCTGAATTCAAACTCGTAAGTAATCGCAGAACGTTAACAAAAGATTTTCAACCTGAGCAGTTAATTATTCGTAGGCAAAAATTGAAGACACTGATATCTTTTTATATAAGTGGAGGATAAAAAAAAGGAATTTGACGCTGCAGGCTTGAATTTTTAAACAATTCACGTTACCGTTGCGTTGCGACTGGTGGCGTTAATTTTGTAAGTGACTTTGGCTACGCTACTCGAGTAACTTTACTTCAGGGTTGTAATATTCAGCATGTAGCGTTACTAAGTTGACTTAACTTACTGAGTTAACTTGACACTATGACTGCGACGTGAGCCATATTTGGTCCCTGAGAGAGTTTTCTTGATGCTGCTGACCAGCCAGTGCTCACAAACTCAATTCAAAAAAATGTTTAATCAAAACCAAATGAAAAAATGATCCACTTAATGTCTGGTGTTTTCAACGCTGCTTAATTACAATTGATTTTATATTTTGAACTTCAATTTTAGTGAACTTAGGAAAAAAATTTATGCCATCAGCTGCACCGCAACGAATTCGAAAATTGCTTCGAAATCCGACCCCTGCCAAAAAATCTTAGTTCTTATACAACTAAAATCACGACTCATAATGCGGAGGATTCTCTGGTAGTATTTAAATTATTTATAATTTCCAATGAGAGGATATTTTGATTGTTTCTCTCAACAGCAAAATTAACCCTCGACACAGCTAACTACGCCTCGTGTGTTTGTCCATCAATTAAGAACCTTGATATTAAGAAATTTTTATAAATCAACGTGTCGTTATAGATTTCATGTGTCATTTTATTGAAAATAAACGATTTTTATTTTTCGGAACGAGCAGCAGCAGAGCTTAACGACCCCCCTCCACCATCGCGGCCATCTCCGCACTGACGATCTTCATCTCCTCCCACTCCCTGATTGGTCCTCCCAGGTAGTAGTCAACGTACGCTGCCACTTCGCGGTTCATTGTGATCTGCAGAGCATCAGGAAAAAAGGATTTTTTTATTCCAATCAAGCCTGATACACATCATCTTGTGCATTGGTTTTTCAAATGACTTGCAACTAACACCAGGATGCAATGGCAGTTACCCCCCGTTACCCATTTTCGGTACCTAGGTAGAGTTGGGAATTGTGGCTGAGTTCTCGTATAGCTGCACAAGTATAGTTGTACTGGTACAGAGCTGCGTAAGAAAATAGTTATACTTTTATTAGGCTGCACTGGTACATTACTGCAGCTAATCCTTAGCAGTTCCCTTATTGGTCCCCTCACCAGTACCCTCACCAGTACCCTCACCAATACCCTCACCAGTACCCTCACCAGTACCCTCACCAGTACCCTTACCAGTACCCTCACCAGTACCCTCTTTAATATTAGTATTATACTAATACAACTGCAGTACCAATTCCAGAAGTACACAAGTCAGTACACCCGCAGAATCAGTACTAGAAGGCGTTCGATTTTACACAGTACCAAAAGGCAGAAGATCGTCAACACGTACACACATAGAACAGTACACTCTGGCACACGTCGTAAAAAGTACCCACCCAAAAGTTCCAAGAAGTACCATACCAGTAGCCACCTGGTACACGCAGTACCACCTAAGTTCTACACCAGCGCCCACCCAAAAGTACCACGTGAGTACCACACCAGTACCACGTAAGTACCACACCAGTACCACGTAAGTACCACACCAGTACCACGTAAGTACCACACCAGTACCATGTAAGTACCACACCAGCACCATGTAAGTACCACACCAGTACCACGTAAGTACCACACCAGTACCATGTAAGTACCACACCAGTACCACGTAAGTACCACACCAGTACCACGTAAGTACCACACCAGTACCACGGAAGTACCACACCAGTACCACGTAAGTACCACACCAGTACCTGATACACCTGGCAGTGGTCGTCACAGCTGGTATCACCGTGCAGTTCCTTGCAGCTGTCTTCCTTTTCTGCTACGTAGTCAACCACCTGCGTGATGTACGTCATTATTTATCAAGATTTTTTAATGCAAAGAGTAAAAAAAATTTTTAACACTTGTTCCAAAGTCTTTTAGTATTTTTCAAAGGTTTGCAATACTTTTTACACAAATTTTCGATGCATTTCTCAAAACTTTTTTCAGTATTTTTTCAACACTTTTTATAGCCATTTTTCAAAATGTTTCCTGATCATTTTTTACAACATTTTGAAAAAATGTTCTCCAAAACTTCTTTTCAATATTTTTTTCAATATATTTTTCGAAACTTTTTTCAATTTTTTTACAAATTTTTTTTGTGACTCAGCACTTTTTCAAGACTTTTCTCAAGCCTTTTTCACCATTTTTACAAATAATTTCTTCAACACTCTTCGCTTTTATAAAGCCTTTCTTCAGTATCTTAGCACTTCAACATCTAAATAGAAGATACGGAAGTTATATTTCCAATAGGGCGATTCTTCGAGAATCTTATTCGTAGAATAAAAAGAAGAACCAGAGTAAAAACGAACATTACATTCATTGCAAACGTTAACTATTTTTATCTTTTCTCCCGTTTCAGCACTGATGATGGAATTTTAATTCCGAAACGTTTGCAATGAATGTAATGTTCGTTTTTACTCTGGTTCTTCTTTTTATTCTAAGATACGGAAGTAAACAAGCTCGATAATCTCTGTAAAAAACAAGCAGGTTTTTTTTCAAATGTTTCTCTGTTGGTGTGTCTGTACAGTATGTTTTTGATTCAAAACTTAGCAAAATAATACATAATTATAAGAACTTATTCCTAGGTTTCATATATGCGGGTGTTTAATTTTTGTAATTTTCATCAAAAAAAAATACACCATGACCTTCTTGAAATAAATTTTTATCTTTTATCAAGTCTATCATGTGCGTGCTGGAATTGGGTACATTCCAATGAAAAAGTCATCAATACAACTCTGAAATGGTTTAATTTCTTTTACAAAATCCATCATCAACTTCTCGAAATAAACTGTTCTTCTTTACTGAAGTTTTCAATTGCAATGAACTGTTACAAAAATAGCCGTGAGTTCTACATGAGAAGTTTTAACTCCATCGATGTCTTCACTAACACGTAAATTGACCAAACTTGAATGATGACAGGAAATAACTAACTAAAAAAATTTACAAAACTTGAATGATAACAGGAAATAACTAAATAACAAAAAAAATATTCAACACCCAAAACCCAGGAAAAAACACCCAGGAAAAAAGTGAATGGTTGATGAAACTATTTAAAACCCGAGACCCGTATATTACCAGAAAAAACTCAGCAACTGTCGTCTGAAATAAGAAAGTTAATATAAATAAAGTTTAACACACTAATTATTCTTGCACAGTAATTAAAATAAAAAATTAGCAAAACAGCATCTTTCAAAAGCACTTTTCATTAATTCAATTTAACTGCACCCACCGTCCATACGTCATAGCAATCATTTTTTTCGCCGCCCCTATCTTCCTCAGGCAGAATTCTGCCCACGCATTCTTCGAATGAGCACTCCATCTGAAAAAAAACATTAAACCATGTTTAAATGAAAGGATCGCAAGCTGAATCTGGCCGCTTTATTACAGTTGATCAATTGTACTTGTTGAGCGGGAATAATTTTTATGACTGGCTAGGCAAGTGGAAGTTTTTCTAGAATCAGGAATATCGCACCAGCACAGAATCCAGTACCCCGCACCAGTACCCCAGTACCCCACACCAGTACCCCAGTACCCCACACCAGTACCCCAGTGCCTCACACCAGTACCCCAGTACCCCACACCAGTACCCCAGTACCCCACACCAGTACCCCAGTTCCCCACACCAGAACCCCAGTACCCCACACCAGTACCCCAGTTCCCCACACCAGTACCTCAGTACCCCACACCAGTACCCCAGTACCAGATCATTACGCCAGTCGACCACGGTGTCCTGCAGCAGACGGCCGTACTCGATGTAGTGGGCGAGCTCCCCGTCCAGGTCCACCCACCAGCGGGAGGGCGTCTCCCCCTCCACCGTGTACGTCTCCGATACGTCCTGAGGGGGGACGTGTCTAATTGTAATATTGGTTTATACGTATTGGGGTAGGGGCGGCAAATATCTAATATTAATATTGGACGGCGTCCTAGTGACGGGAAGTGTCTCATTTTAACATTGGATCCTCGGCTTTTTTATTGAAATTGGCTCAATACTACTACGTCTGAGACATGTCCTGATGACGGGAGGTGTCTAATTTTAATATTGGATCGCCAGGACGTGTGAGCCAATAAATAATACTCTGGGAAACCAGAGTATTAATATTGAACGTGTCTTATTTTCAAATTGGACTGATGTGTCAACTGAAATTGACGTCTAATTTGAATTGGCATCCTGGCGCCAGTAAGTGTGGTGTCTAATTTTAATATTGGATCACTTAGTTATTGATGGGACATGTCTTGGTACAGGGAGGTGTCTTATATTAATATTGGATCTGCTTGTCTATTGAAATTGATTACAATACTACGCCCTAAATACTGCCTTCACCTGGAGCCCCATGCCTTCACCTGGAGCCCCATGCCTTCACCTGGAGCCCCATGCCTTCACCTGGAGCCCATGCCTTTACCTGGAGCTCCATGCCTTCACCTGGAGCCCCATGCCTTCACCTGGAGCCCCATGCCTTCACTGGGAGCCCCATGCCTTCACTTGGAGACCCATGCCTTCACCTGGAGCCCCAGGCCTTCACCTGGAGCCCCATGTCTTCACCTGGAGCCCCATGCCTTCACCTGGAGCCCCATGTCTTCACCTGGAGCCCCATGCATTCACCTGGAGCACCATGAGGTGCATGGAGGCGATGTCTGCGTAATGGAGCATCATGGAGTAAGGGTCCTCCACCGCCTCCACCAAAAACCGGTTCGTCACGATGGCGGTGGAGACGCTGTTGGCCACCGTGTTCTTGTCCGGGTACGTCGTACTCTCAACGGGCGCGTGGCTATACCTGTGGTACATGGTACGTTATTAGGTACGACGTACTGGTGACGGGCGCGTGGGTGTACTTGTAGTACGTTCACATTGCGTTGGTACGTCGTACTTGAGGTTGGTACGTTTGAATTATATTGGTACGTCGTACTTGTGATTGGTGCGTTGATATGGTATTGGGTACGTCGTTTCTGTGGTACGGGTACGTTGTGCGTTATGTAGAGGGTACGGTTAAGTTGTATTGGGTACGTGCAAGTTGTTTTGGGTACATGCAAGTTGAATTGGGTACGTGCAAGTTGTTTTGGGTACGTGCAAGTTGTATTGGGCACGTGCAAGTTGGATTGGGTACGTGCAAGTTGTATTGGGTACGTGCAAGTTGGATTGGGTACGTGCTAGTTGTATTGGGTACGTGCAAGTTGTATTGGGTACGTACAAGTTGCATTGGGTTCGTGCTAGTTGTATTGGGTACGTGCAAGTTGAATTGGGTACGTGCAAGTTTTATTGGGTATGTGGAAGTTGTATTGGGTACGTGGTAGTTGAATTGGGTACGTGCAAGTTGTATTGGGTACGTGCAAGTTGTATTGGGTACGTTGACGTTGTATTAGGCACGTCGTACATGTGGTTGTCGTAACCTATAATTCTTGTACTTTTTACCCCCTGTAATATCTACTTTTACATTTTTTCGTGCATGAACTACGTATACTTCATCGTTCATTCTCTAAGTTGATGGCAGAATTTTATTGGCATTTCAGCACCAAATAAAAGTTAACGATGGACTGAGGTTTTTGAAAGAATTTCTTTTTATACATTATAATAATAAACCAGGAATGATGCGTGATCATTTTCTTTTCTAATGGAATAATTTTGTTCGATACACGCATTGTTCTATCTATCATTTCCATCTATCATTTTTATTCTATCCTCCCATCATTTGGATCATTTCGACGACCTTGGCTTTATAACAAATAAAATTCGACCTTTTCTCCCATCAGCAAATAATAATAATAAAAAACACCATTAACGACCTCCTTATTACATAGATTGCCCATGAACAATTCCATCACACCATCGAATATTAACAAAAATCCACCAACAACAATTACAGCACAGAAAAATAACAACATTCAATCAACAAATGCTATTTTTCTCGATGGAAACGAAATGCCGTCGACAAATGTTATTTCCCTCACTAACAATAAAATTCCATCAACAAATGTTATCTTCTCCAATAATAATGGAATGGAATCAACAAACATAAATTTTCCTCGTTGGTTTACTCATCATCAACACATCAAATGGAGAAATTAAAACAGGCTTCATCACTCATGCAATTTTGAGAAATACTAGTTTTATCTTGACCATTTATGAGTACAAATTACCCGCTGAGGAGGTCTGCAAGGTCATATTTATTGATATGTCAATTTGAGAAATGCAATAGTTTTATTTTAATCACTTTCTGAGCAGAAATTACCTGCTAAGAAGGTCGGCGAGATCATACCTATACGCACGCGTTGACATGTTAATTTGAGAAATACGAGTTTCATTTTGACTACTTTCTGAATACAAATAACATGCTAAGAAGGTCGAAGAATCATACCTATACGCGTTGACGTATCAATTTAAGAAATACTAGTCACATTTTAACCATTTCTGAGCACAAATTACCTGCTGAGAAGGTCAGTGATATACTGATACTCGCTGACATATCAATTTGAGAAATACTAGTTTTATTTTGACTCTTTCAGAGTAGAAATTACCTGCTAAGGAGGTCGGCGAGGTCATACTTGTATGCGTTGATTTGGTCCATGTTGTGTTGGTTCAGGTATTCTCCCACGACAAACTTCACGTCGTCTTCTATGAGGGCGAAATAATCTATGTCTTCTTCAGGTGTTGGTGGTGCCATTACACCTGTAATTACGTCCATTACCTGCTCAGGTATGTTCATGATTAACAATATAATAATTTTAAACAATTTATTTACCTCAAGTGATACAGTAATGGATTGTTTCTTAAATTTGTCGACTTAACTTTTTTAAGTCAACAAACGAGGTCACCTCTCAGGGGTGGTTATGATCTACAACCGGGGTTGCTATCACCTTTCAGGGATGGTTATGATCTACAAACGGAGTTGCTATCACCTCTCAGGGATGGTTATGATCTACAAACGGGGTTGCCATCAGCTACCAGGGATGGTTATATCTACTAAAGGGGTTGCCATCACCTCTCAGGGATGGTTATGATCTACAAACGGAGTTGCTATCACCTCTCAGGGATGGTTATATCTAAAAACGGGGTTGCTATCACCTCTCAGGGATAATTATGATCTACAAACGGGGTTGCTTTCGCCTCTCAGGGATGGTTATGATCTACAACCGGGGCTGCTATCACCTCTCGGGGATGGTTATGATCTACAAACGGGGTTGCTATCACCTCTCGGGGATGGTTATGATCTACAAACGGGGTTGCCATTACCTCTCAGGGATGGTTATGATCTACTAACGGGGTTGCCATTACCTCTCAGGGATGGTTATGATCTACGAACGGGGTTGCCATTACCTCTCAGGGAGGGTTATGATCTACTAACGAGGTTGCCATCACCTCTCAGGGATGGTTTTGATCTACTAACGGGGTTGCCATTACCTCTCAGGGATGGTTTTGATCTACTAACGGGGTTGCCATCACCTCAGGGATGGTTATNATTTACAAACGAGGTTGCCATCACCTCTCAGGGATGGTTATGATCTACTGACGGGGTTGCCATCACATCACAGGGATGGTTGGGATTTACAAACGAGGTTGCCATCACCTCTCAGGGATGGTTATGATCTACTAACGGGGTTGCCATCACCTCTCAGGGATGGTTATATCTACTAATGGGGTTGCCATCACCTCAGGGATGGTTATATCTACTAATGGAGTTGCCATCACCTCAGGGATGATTATATCTACTAATGGGGTTGCCATCACCTCAGGGATTTCCCTCTCTTTTTTCAGGAAAAAATGTTTCCTTCCGATGAAGATGACGCAAAAAATTAATGATTTATAAAATCTCTCAAGATGAGATCATTCGCTGTTGAATATACATGCGTATCACAATCTTCTTGTAAATTGTAGATGAAATGATATAGAGAATAACATGAAAACATATTCTCTTTGTTAAGTTATTCTGAATTTAATATTGTATGTGAATACAGGTAAAAAAAATGAAGGAGAAAAATATTTACAAAATAAAAAAGTAAACTTGCGAAAAAATATCAAATGAAGGAGTAAAATAATAAAAAAATTAAACAAAAAGAGTGGAATAATGAAAAAATTAAAAATGAAAAAATAAATTAATAAAAAAATTAAAATAAAAAAGTTAAATAATAAAACAATTTAAAATAAAAGTGTAAAATAATGAAAAAATAAAATTTCTGGGGTCGCCAATTCACCGGAAAGAGTAGAATAATGAAAAAACACAGTAAAGGAGTAAATAAAATAAGGAGTGAATAAAATATAGAAGTAAAGAGCTCAAAGTTCACACTCACGTCCATAAAAGGATCTTCGATGACCTTAGAGAAGTAGGCCGTGGCGGTGAGGGCGATGGTCACGTCTGGACAGAAAGTAAATTTGGCGTCAACCAACGCAACGAATCTGATAACACTTTGCAGGTTGTCTGCTAATGTACGTAATTTATTTGTCAGCTAATGTGATTATTCCAGGTTGTCTGCTAATGTAATTATTCCAGGATGTCTGCTAATGTAATTATTCCAGGTTGTCTGCTAATGTAATTATTCCAGGTTGTCTGCTAATGTAATTATT
>JACJUY010013706.1:0-16328 GCA_014220935.1 Platorchestia sp. MABIK | reverse complement strand
CTGATATTGGGTTAGTGAAGATATCATTATCGGGACAATATGTTTTACCAATATCAACCTGATATCAGGAATTGAGCATTAAGTCAATGTTATTGTAGGGAATACCTCATTATCAGGTCAATATTGACACAATAATTAGTTGACATTGGGTTGATGACAATATTGTTATTGGGCAAATATATTTTTTAAATATCAACCGAATTTTCCAAAATAAGGTATTGCTCCAATGTTCATTTTGAATATCCAGTCAATGTTGAGACTGTATATTGGCTCAATATTAGGCCAATAAATTTTGCTACCTGGGTCGTATGGGGAAATAAGCAGTTTCTTTTACCTCACAACTTCCCTCTCTGCACATAATTAGCACTGAATTTCAAATGATAAGTAACTTCAAATTTCAGTAAATAAAATTAGCACACTGGCCCACTGTTCCATCTACGTCCGCGTGCCAAAATTTTGTAAATATTGGCTACTCATGAGTGATATCCGGCCATCACGGTATCTCCATTTATCCCAGGCACCTATGTCCGTATGATGTTGAAGAGAATACTGAGAGGATGTGAAACCCGAGGTGTTTTTTGCTGCTGTTCCTAGACTGTAACTTGATTTCCCATGAAATTTGTGTTAGAAAAGTAGAAACTAGTTCATTTTTACACTTTTCGGAGTTTTTTTCCCTTCTACTTGTTTCTTCGTCAAGTAATTTCGAACGACTACAATGAGCTCGACTGTAATTTTCGATGTGGCAAAAGGAAGTTTTTTATGCTTATTATTTTTTCCTATATTAATTCTCAATACGTAAACGAGTATACATGAATATGACATTTCGATTATATTTGTCCTTGTCATGGTTAATCTATTAGCACGCCTTGTATAGTTTGTCTATTAGTGCGCCTCGCATAGTTCGTCTATTAGTACGCCTCGTATAGTTTGTCTATAAGTACGCCTCGTATGGTTTGTCTATTACTACTTCTCGTATGGTATGTTTATACTATAGGGGCATTTTATATTAAGGAATTTTTTAAAATTCAATTTGTTGTTATGCATCTCATGTATCAACTTTTTGGATATAAACGGTCTTTCTTTTCGGCTATCACAGTATCTCCATTTTATCCCAGGTAACCCATGTGCATGTCCGTATGATGTTGAAGAGAATACCGAGAGGATGTGAAGCCCGTTTTTTATATGTGTACTGTTGTTGCTCTGACTGTAACTCGATTTCTCTTAAAATTCTTTCAGAAAATAAGAAACTAAATCATTTTTACGGTTTTTTCCTTTTTTTTCTTTCAACTAATTTCTTACGATTACAGTGAGCTCAGCTGTCATTTTCGATGTAGTAAGAGGAAGACTGTTTTTTATGTTTATGTTTTCTTATATTCATTTTCAATACGTACAAATGTTAATATGTGTGCATGTGTGTGTGTGAATATGTATATATCTACACATCCACATACATGGATATGTCTGTGTAGGTATTTGTATATCTACACAAATATGTTCCTTTTTAAATCTTCCTTTTTGTATTTTTTGCGTGAAAACAATCCAGTAAATAAATTTACTACATTTGCTAAATGATTCAGATATACATTTATCACTACCCCAGAGGGCGTTCATGTGAATAGAAAATAAAATGAATGATACAATTAGACGAATGAAATAAAGCGCAATTTGACCATATGAATCGTGGAAAAATTACTTTTTTGTCCGCTTGTTGAACAAGCCTTGAATTTTCATTTTGCACGTATGTTTGTTTAAGTGTTTCTGCCTAAATTTGGAAAAATATTTGCTCCTCATAAGTAATATCTTTCTTACACTGTATCTCCCTTTTATCCCATGTACCCATGTTCGAATGATGTGACAGAGAATACCGAGAGGATGTGAAACTCGAAATGTTTTTTGTTGTCGTTGTTCCTTGACTGCCAGGACAACGTGAGTTTTCTTAAATTTTCTGTTAGCAAATTAAAAACCAGTTCATTTTTACGTTTTTCGAAGTCTTTTTTACCTTTTACTTATTTTTTCTTCATGTAATTTCTTTCGATTACTCTGAGCTTGACTGTCATTTTAGATGGAGCAAGAACAAGATTGTTTTTTATGTTTATCATTATTATTTTTCTTATATTCATTTTCAATTCGTATATATATGAATATGTGTGTATGAGTGTGTGCGTGTGTGTGTACGCACGCACACATGTACTCGTATATCTACTCGTATGTGTGTGTGCACATGTATATGTTAATACAAATATACCCACACATATGCATATATATATATGTATGTTTCTATTTCTATTTTTTTCGTAAAAACAAAACCTCAAGATACATTCCATTTTACTTAAAGCTCTGCCACCAGTTAACACTGAACCATACATCAGAAATAAATGTATTTATTACACTTGCTTATTGATTCAAAATAGATCTATCACTACTCCAGAGAGCGTTTCTGTGAATAGAAAAAATTAAAAATATAAACAGACAAATGAAATAAAGTGCTCGGGAAAAAAGTATCTCTCTGTGCGTATGCTGAACAAGCCATGAATTTCATTTTGCATGTAAGTTTGTTTACGAGTTTCTGGATGTGCGTGTTGTGTTGCGTAATGTGCTTTATAAATTACTTTGTAATCAACCGTTTCTCAATACCTCATAGTCATTTACGACGGTGTTTCAATCTGCTTCGGTGTAGCGTTTTTTATTTTTTCTTATTTCAATTCAACTAATAATTTAGGAATTCCGAAGAATTCTCTAGTAGTATTTAAATTATTCTTAAGTTGTCAGCCATCTCTTGGAATGTAAAATATCCATGAAATTAAATTTTTGATTAAAATAACCCTTGACAGGGTTAATCTTTTAGCTCGCCTAGTATGGTTTGTCTATTAGTAGACCACGTATAGGTTGTCTATAAGTACGCCTCGTATGGTTCGTTCGTCTAAGGACGTCTTATATTAAGAAATTTTTAAAATCCAATATGTTGTCATGCATCTCATGTGCCATATTTTTGGAAATATACTTTTTTCTTTCATTTCTTCCTTTTCTTTCTTTCTTTTCTTTCTTTCTTTCTTTACTTTCTTTCTTTTATTTCTTTCTTCTTTCTTTCTTTCTTTTCTTTCTTTATTTTCTTTCCTTCTTTTCTTTCTTTCTTTCTTTTCTTTTTTCCTTTCTTTCTTTCTTTTGATGGATACTTGCACCCATTACAAATGACTAGTTGTCAAATTATTTATGAAATTACTAATACGCTTTCTCTTACGTGAAACAATGAGACAACGCGTGCCTCCACACCAGTCGTCAATTCCTTCCATTGTATCAAATATTTGATAAAAACAGAACAGCTATTTGCTTGTCTCGAAATTGCGCAAGTGCTCGCAGTAGCACAGTGGTTAAGATATCGGCCTTGCATGTTGGAGACGAGGGTTTGTATCCCGGCGCTGGCGCGGCGATTTTCCCCGTTGGGTATTAGGGAAAGCTCAAGCACAATACCCCACTCAACCCAGGTGTCGGAAATGGGTACCGGCTTTAGGGGGAACCGTCATGGTGTCCTATATATAGTGTTAGTTATTAGACATTTGAAAAACCAATGCTCAAGATCATATGTATCAGGCTTGATTGGAAATAAAGCATCCTAAGATGCCGATGTTTGTTTAAATTTCTCATATAATTTCTCATGACCTTACGCCTGATGTACCCCCAACATCTAGCCTAATTCTGAATCTAACTGTAAAGAACCTGATGATAGTACTTATTGTGTCAAATCATACAATGAAGAACCTTTGAACACTTTTCTTGTCGGAGGTAATATTATAACAGCAGTTAACAGCAATGACATTGATAACTCGAGTAAAATTCAAACTATAAATTTTGGACGTTTTGATGACCTCCTTGACTCAATTGACCGTGTGTCCTAATTCAAAAATGATATCATCTGCTTCAGAAATTTTACGTATTCCCTTTACCACGTTTACTGCAGATCAGAGTGGCGCGATGTGTAAACTTGTAGAGCTGTGTTGCTGCCCTCGCGCTGCGGTGAACCGCGAGCAAACTCACCCTAGCCCCCTGAGCCCCCACTACATCCCTCCATGTCACCTTCACTCCTAACACAGAATAATAAGATTCGTTGTTACCAAAGTCACAACAGAATAGAAATTGTAGTCTGGCAAACTCGTATCTCGTGAAAATGAATTTCAGTGAGTATGTTTTGTTAACGATTTTGCTGCTATAATACAACATGAACATTTAATATTCTAGTGCATACTATCGACTTATGATGCACCAAATTGGCTTTGATTATTCTCTCGAGGAACAAATTTGGTTAATTAGTGACGTGAATCGAGAGAAAGGGTAAAAAATTCTTCCTCTTTTTATGACAAAGAAACTTCTACATTTATTGAAAAAACTTTAAAAATAAATTACATTGATTGGAGCAATTTTTGGAAAATTGCCATGCTGTAATAGTGGCTAACTTAAATCTGTGTTCACTGCTAGAACATAATTCCATTATGTGAGGCGAATTTTCAGCAATATGACGTCTCTTGGATAGCTCACCATAGCAATCTTCACACGGAAAAATTGAAATGTTATTTTTCATGAGCAGGAGAGCAAGAAACGCCAAGCTGGCTCACCGCAAGCATCCTGCTCCTACTCCCCCCTCCCGTTTCTGTCAACCCTTTCTTCTCTTTTCCTCTACCCCTCCCCCACTTTCTTACGGGCGGCTTCCCCTCATCTGGCATTAAAAGGCGGTGTTTTTTGTTTTCAAATGTGAACGAGCAGCGCAATCCTTTCATCCGTACATAATTCAATGATGACTATCTTTCTTGTTGAAATTTAATCACTCAATTTATCAATTTCTTCTGAATAAACAAAATTAACTCTTCTTTTGGTGAAATAGTGACCACCAGTTAACTTTGGTGAAATAGTGACGTAAAAAGTGACAGAGGGAATACAACTATTGAAATTGTGAAACGTTGGGAAACTGAATGAGTAAAATATGACATCCTGCACATGTCTGAAACAATAGACCTATATGAGGGCTCTGCTTCACCAAGTCTGCGCCCACAGCCCTCTCCTCCACATTTCCTTGTTTCTCCCAAACCTGTGGTCAAATGAGTGTAGCGGAGCTTCGTTTGCACACGATGTCCTTTCAACTTCCTCGACCATCAGAAAGTTTTGTTTTTGGGTGCTTCTGAATGTAAATGATCAGATCACTCATATCTAAATAACCCTCCACCCACCCATGACGAAGATTACCTATTCCATAATTTCTACTCAGTGAACTAAACCTAAATAATCTTCCCTCTATCCATATATCCGAAACAATTTCACGATGTATCCATATGAAATTCGCTCAGCTACTCGTAAAGAGGCTTTATCTGGAAAAAACATCCCTCACAACAGCGCCGCATGAAAACTCAAAGCCAAATAAGCAGAATATATCTGAACCGTTCATAAAACGAAAACCACCAATAACGTCACGCGTAAAATCACTCATTCAAAAGCCTCAACCGCTCAAAATGACAGATGCAACTCCGATGGTAGAGCAGTGCTACGTCAACGAGAGCACCGCTACCCATCCAGCATCACTAGTGCTGACCGACAAAGAGTCGACGGAGAGTCGCCCGACAGAGAGTCGAGTTTCGGAGTCGCCCGTCACTGACAAAAATCTCCCAAGCGCTGCTTGTAACAGTTAAGTCTTAACGCCAGCATCGTACAGTCGTAACAAGCCCTAGCAAGAGGAAAGAAGAAGCCCCTGAACCTGAACTCTACTGTTCAAGCAATCCTCGAGAAGATACATCAGCGAAAGGGTCACCAAAAATTTCACGTGTTACGAAGAGTAAAAATGTAAATTTGTCACTAGCTGCCGACAATGAGGCGATGAATGAGCCTAATATCAGCGGTTCTAATTTTTATAATTGTAGAGATCATGATTACCTGAATATTGCATCAAGCAACTTGCACCCGCTTCAAATTTCAGTGTCTCATTTTATTCATCAGGTAAACAATAACCTGTCTCCCACTGCAGCCCACTTAACGAAAATGTCAAAACAGCGGACGCCTCTAAATCCACTTTCAATATCTTCCACCGCTTCAAATATTAGGCTCATTACAGAACAACTTTTCAAATTGAACTCGCATGAAAGTACTTTCGATTTTATGCCAATGATCCCGTATTATGCTAGCCAATTTTTTTACTCAAATTGCAAAAAACCTTTGGAGACATTTCTTGTCGGAGATAAAATTCTTACGACGGTCGAAAGGAGTGACATTGACACCACTTGTAAAATTCAAACTGTAATTTCCGGTCGTATTGATGACCTTCTTGACGCAATTGGCCAAATGCCTCAATTTACTAACTGCATCATCTGATTCAGAGATTTAAGCCTCTCGCAACCTAACATTGATACAATTAAAAAACTTATCATGTCTAAGCATGCCGTGGCTCGTATTTATGTAGTAAGTGCATGTAGCGGTAAGTAATTGTATCAGGCGTTGAATTTGTGCAAAAAACGGTATTAAATTGATTCCGCTCCGAACAAATGATGCTGCTGATCTCAAAACAGGCAATGATGTTCGTACTTGGCCTAGTACCAGAGAAGAAACACACAATTTTCTTCAACAGATTGCTCTTAGATCGAGTCTAAAACTCACTTTACAATCTAGCTCATGCATCATAAACTCCAATGGTTTGAATGACAGAACTGAATGCTCCAACATCAGTGCAAAACATCAAAATGAATTGAAGAATTCTACTCGATCGCCAGCTTTTTCAAGTGAAGTCTCTAGCAACCTGAATCATGGCTTGCTTACTGATGATAAACATTCTCTTCCCTCGATCTCTGACTACCGCACAGTACCCACGAAAAATAGGTTTTCGTTATTATCTGACGCGAACACAGAGAGCGACATCCCCTTCTCACAAACGTGTACAAATCATCTGCCAATCACGTACTCGGAAGCAGTAAAATCAATACGAAGAGAAAAATTGCAGCAGAATCTCAGTCGAAATTTGATGGAAAATTCTCAGCCCAACCGCATACACAACCACCATCAAAAAAGTGGAAATGACAAGAGAACCCCTCATTTCTCAGTCGCTCCTTCAACCAAAATTGGCCACAGCCTGCCAATTCAAAGCCAGGAAAACAAGAAATCCGAAAAACTCTTGTCTGATAACGCTGAAAGTCAGCCTAAATATGACTCAAGCTCCACCTTGAATGAATTAAAACGATCATTGAAAATAAAGCTGCTCCCTACCATTGCCGATGGGCACTGCCTCCTTCATGCAGTAACTCATCAGCTTAACACACAATCGTCTTCAAAATCGAATTACAATTCCTTAAAAGCAGCAATCAAAACAGAGAGCACAGCAAATGAAAACAAATATGTTAATTTCCTTGACAAGAAAAGTGGTGACCTACCTAGGCTCGTAAGTAAATGCATTGACGAAAAACATTTTGATCATGATGCCGGAGACCTAATACCACATATATCAAATGTCACTGGAAAAAAATTCTCATCTTCGATGAACAAGGCAATGGTGTTTGGAGAACAGAAGTCGACCCCTCACTAGAATTATCAACTAATAACCCTTCGTTAATACTTCATCGAAAAAATGACCACTACAGTACCCTTGTTGCACAAGACAAAAACAAGACTGATATCACATTATCTTCATGACAAAATACTGTTGTCCAGTTGAATGGCAGTCTTTCAAATGTTCCTGACGCTAGACTTGACACTCTGAGCAACAATGATATAAGATCAACGAATCCACGAAACAGTCCCTACCAAAAAATAAATTTGATGCCGCAAATAATCGCCATAAAATAGAAAATATCAAGATTAAACTCGTAGCCTCAATAGTAAGCTGGATGACATTAGAGTAATGTTGGTCACAAAAGAAATTGGCATCTTATGTGTTTCCGAGACATGGTTTGATTTGCGAACTCAGAGCTCGTTTTTCAATATTCCCGATTACGTGCTGTACCAACATGACGGCGTTAGAAGTAGCAAAGGTAGGGGATCTTGCATTTTCGTGAAAGAAATTTACTGGTCGATTTTACTTTCAACAAATGAAGTGTGCGAGGGCATAGCAATGGTTTGGTTAAAATTGCAAATAAGTAAACATAAACCCATCATTACAGGCAGCCTTTACCGGCACCTATCGGCTTCTCTACCTACAACACTGGAGTTCAATGAGAAAAATTTCAAAGAAATTCTAGTCACAAAAAAGTCATTCTTTGCTTTCGGCGATTTTAATATTGACTTAACGGATGAAAAAAAATCAGCTTAGCAGACTGTTGTACAAACTAAACTTTTCACAAATGGTTAAAAACTGACTCGCGTTACAAGAGTCTCTAAAACTCTCCTCGATCTGGCAATCACAAACAAACCTACGGCAATACTTAGTACAGTTATTTTACCCTCTGTCGCCGATCACTACTCTGTAGAATGTCAAATTAATATTGCAAAGGAAAGACAAATATCGTTCCATGACTTACCACCTGAAAAGTAAAATTCACGGGAACTGTTTCATGAAAAACTCCTAAACAGGTTCACCGAATTTCAGAGTATGATGCAATCTGACGATGTGGACATTCAAGTTTCAATCTTTAACGAGAACTTTACAGCAGCTCTCAATGCATGCGCACCTTATATCACAAAAAAAATAAGCAAAACGCACTGTGTGGATTATTAACAAAATTAAAGAACTTAGCAGAGTAAAGAAAATGTTGGATATTCAAATATGCGTCGTTAAAATGTGGCACTGGTTTTGTGAGTAAGAGCTCCGGAAGCTGTTGTTGTGTTTCTCCGTTGCGAGCTCCGGAAGCTGATGTCACGCTCCTCCTTTACGAGCTTCGGAAATGTTTTGTTATGCGCTCTTGCCTGATTTCCAGACACGGCTAGTTTTAAGAGGAAATCTGTAACCGATGGAGCTCAGTACTCTAATACGTGCGTACCAGAGTGTTTCCTTACTCCTGCCATGGTAGTCTAAAGCTACTGATACTGTAATTGGCAGCTCCAGCTAAGTTAATCTCATGTTGTGTTGAAAGAAACTACACAACATCATTTGGCGACGAAGATTTCGAATCTCCAACGTGAATTTGAATTTTGTGCTTTGAAACCAAAAAGTGCTCTGAAACTGAGATGGCGTATTCTACAGATAGCTGTCCTCCATTCGACGTTGAAATGGAAACAGTGTGTGAATTCCTGCAAAGATTAAAAGTGCAGTGTGCAGACTCTCTTCAGAAGGCGGGAAACAATGACAGCAAGAAAGCTAGCATTTTAGTGAAAGCTTTGCCTGTAAATGTCATTACTGATCAACAACGAAGAATTTAACCTACATTACTTACTGATGCTACGAATGATGAACTAGAAGAAAAATCAATCCAACAATTTGAAATCAAGAAATCGATTGTCGGCGCGTCTGTTACATTTCTAAACAGAAAGCAAGGTGTTAATGAATCCATAGAAAGTTATGCAAAAGCGTTAAATGACTTAGCATCTGCGTGCAACTACGATAATTGCTGTCGTGATCGTTTCTTGAGAGATGCTTTCGTTGCTGGTCTACGTTCATCGCAAATTCTCAGTGCAGTTCTACAGAAGTGTGATCGAAAATCTTTCAACGAATGCGTTGAACATGCAAAACTCATCGAACAGTTAAGGCACCATTTCCTAAAAATCGTAGAATTTTTTCTATTGGGCTTACGTCCATGAAAATTTGCAGACTACTAGATCTCTAAATTCCTAACAACTTTTTTAACAAGTTTTTTGCATTAGGGCATAGAGAATTAATTTTCCTGATAATATAAATATGTATATATACATCATTTGTTTCAAAATCACAGAAATTTACAAAGCTAGAGCAATGCGGTTTGTTGCATTTGAAAATAGAATGTGAGCTCCAAAATTTGGCTAAGACGTTTTTTTAATTTGAATTCATTCCGAATTTGTAAAAAAAATTGAAAGAGATGGGGTAAAAGTTATAATTTTAGGGTAAAAAGTCTACGGAAAGTTTCACGTAAATTTTTTTGAAAATCCACGTTAGCCAAATTTTAGAGCACACATTTCACTTTTAAATGCAGCAAACCACATTGCTATAGCCTTGTAAATTTCCGAGAAACGGAAACGAGTGTCTTGAAAACTTATATTGTACAGGAACGCCGATTGAAGTTATAAGTCTACGTAAAAAATGTAACCTAAAAATTTTGGAAAATCAACGTTGATAGAATTTTAGAGCACACATTATAATTTCAAATGCAATAAACCGCATAAATATACCTATAAAATTGGCGGAGATATGTGCGTGTCAGTGTTGAAAACCAAGGCGCTCCGCTTTTTCAGATGGTCCAGCGGAGGGAGGGAGTGGGGGCAGTGGGGAGTCGTAGCGGACCTTTCTAAAGTACTGTTACATGCTTTCAATTCAATTAGATAATGATTTACAATTGAAATTACACATTATTACACCAAGAAAGCCGTACAAGTACGGCTGTGTCGCCGTACCTTCAATTTATCTCCAACTACCTGCACTTCCCCCCCTTCTGGGGGGCACTGGAGTTGAAAGACGTTCCTAATATTTCTACAGAGATTCGGGAACATATCTCAAACTCTTTTAAAGCAATAAAAAAATCGGATAAATCGAATTTTTGACTGAAAATGCTGGAAAATGGTGCCCTTAAGTTCCGATGCACAAGATATTATTCGTGAGGATTCATTTTCATCGGTTTTCACAACAGAAAAATTACAGCCGAACGACATATGCATCCGTTGCGGAGCTAAGCAGAAGCATCTCGCGAAGAATTGCTATGCTTTGAAATTGAAGTGTAACACATATGAGAAGATAGGCCACATCTCTAAAGTTTGCAAATCTACGACTGCAGCACCTGTCTCCTTCGGCTAAGCTTACACGGGGAGGACCTACACGTGCCCGCACTTACATGGTGCAGCCAGAGCAGTGCGGTTGTCATGGTAACGTCGAAAGAGAAGATTTGGCTAGGCAGAGTTCACGTGAGTCTCTGCAGCGGAAAAACGAAGTTACTCTACAAAAACCTGAGAACGATACCTATGACGGTAACTCTGTTCATAATTTCTCTGATATACAAACTAATTTCTTGAATAATTCTATTTTTTCAGAATAAACACCACTGTAATTCCCGTTACTAAAGAGCCTACGATGTTGAAATGTCATTTAAACGGTAAACCTATTGAATTTCTTCTTGACAACAGCAGCGCAGTCACTACGTTACGTAGAAGTGATGCACTTGCTGTTGGTGCTGTTATACATCGTACGCGTAATAAATTGCTCGGATACAGTGGTAGCTCTGTAAATTTGCTTGGCCAATCTTCAATAATCATTAGTTATAAAGACGTTAGTTTTAATCATAAGTTTCTCATTGTGGAAGATGATAGAATCAACTTACCTGGCTGAGATATTTGTTCTAAACTTAACGTAAATGTTGTCATCCCTGATCAATGCGACACTATAAACAAAACAGATTCTCATAGTTTGCCGAGAAGCTTTTCTTCGAAATATAATTAGTACTTGTCATCTGATTCCCAGTCTAAAGTTAAAGATACCGTTCATCTTGATGTATCGCCTAACTCAGTTCCTGTATTTTGTAAAGCCCCCCCTGTTCCTGTAAGACTCAAAGACTCTGTCAAAACCAAACTGGAGCGTTTGCAGAGCTTGGGAAAATTTCTAAAGTGAATGAATGATAGCCAATGGGCATCTCCTACCGTTAATGTTCTAAAGTCTGACGGCAGTGTAAGAATCTGTGGAGATTTTTCAGCCTTCATTAACAATTGGTTGAATCCCATTCAATACATCCTACCATTTAATGTTATTTCTAATTTCAAACCCGATTTAATTTCTCAAGTCGGCGACGCAAAGATTTCTCCAAAATTTATTTGTCAAATATGTTTCTGCAAATTCCTTTGGGCGAAGAATCAAAACAGTTCACCACCATTAACACCTCGGAAGGTCTATTTATGTACAATGACTTACCTTATGGTTTGCGTGAAAGTGCCGGCATTTTTCAAGCGTTCATGAATAAAACTCTTTCTTGCATCGATAATATCACTGTGTACAGGATGATCTACTCATTTTGACCTCTTCTTATGATTCCCATTTGGAAGTTCTTGAAAAAGTCTTATCTGTCCTCAAAAATACAGGGATTCGCTTAAATCTTTCTAAATGTGCCTTTCTAACT
Source organism: Platorchestia sp. MABIK (assembly GCA_014220935.1). Taxonomy (NCBI): domain Eukaryota; kingdom Metazoa; phylum Arthropoda; class Malacostraca; order Amphipoda; family Talitridae; genus Platorchestia; species Platorchestia sp. MABIK. The sequence continues at coordinate 4,140 of JACJUY010013706.1, read as the reverse complement.
GATCATGTCTTATCTAGGGTTCGTTTTCGATAACAAAGGTGTTCACTCTAATTCTGAGAAAGTAGATGCAATTCTCCAAGCTCCTGTTCCTAAAAACCTCAAACAGTTGCAAGCATTCATTGGATTGTGTAATTTCTATAGTCGTTTTGTTCCTAACTTTTCTCATGTCATGTATCCTCTGTATTTGCTACCAAAGAAAGATGTACATTTTCAGTGGACTCCAGAACAGGATAAAAGTGTTCATATAATCAAGGATATCTTTCGTTCGCATAAACCTCTAAAATTGTTTGATCCCAACCATGAAACTTTTCTTGAAACTGATAGCTCTGGCTATGGGGTTGCTGCCGTACTCATGCATCGCGTTGATTTTGCTCATAATAATTTGGTGTCCTGTTCAATCTGTTTCAAGATTTCTAAATATTGCAGAGCGAAACTACTCTAACATCGGAAGAGAATGTTGTTTTTGGCGTCGAAAAATTTAAGAAATTTCTTCTTGGTGCTAAGTTCCTCATTCAAAACGATCAAAAACCTCTTTGTAAACTTTTTGCACATAACAAAGGCGTACCTCTCAATTGTTCCGCTCGTGTTCAAAAATGGGCTTTCAAACTTTCCCGGTTCGACCATGTTCTCGGGTATTCGAAAGGTAAATGTAACGTAAATAGCAATTGTCTTAGTAGGCTCCCCCTACCCACAACTGTAACAGAACTGGAACCATACGAACTGATCTTTGCAGTGAACTCTCTCAATAAAACTCCTATTACGTGTGAAAATATAAAAACTCATACTGATATTGATAGTGAACTATGTCGACTAAAACAAAACAAAGTTTGGCATGCCTCCTAAACCTAATCTTAATTTGTCTAAATTTAAGATAATCCTGCTACCTCAGATGATTATCATGAAAGGTTGTATACTTTATAAAGAAAGGGTTTTAATCCCCAAGTCATTACGTAGTTTAGTTCTTGAAACATTTCATGATGGACATCCTGGCATTTGTGGCATGAAGTCGTTGCCAGATCTGTTATTTGGTTTTCCGGAATGGATAAAATAATTGAAGACATCGTTAAATGTTGCACTCAATGCCAATTAAATCGAGCAAAACATAAGTCTAGAAACGTAGAATGGCCTACTCCTTCTCGTCCTTTTGAACGTATTCATGTTAATCACTTTTTCTACGAGAACAAAATTGTTTTCATTGTTGTAGATGTATTATCTTAATATATTGAATGCCAAGTTGTACCATCCACAAGTGTGTCAAATACTATTGATGCTTTGAGAATGATTTTCAGCAGAAACGGGTTGTGTGATGTGCTCGTAAGTGATAATGCTTCTAACTTTTCATCTCAAGACTTTAAAGATTTTCTAATGTCTAATGGCACTGAGCACCTCACACCTCTGCCCTATTCTCCAGCCAGCAATAGTCAAGCTGAGAGGGGGGTAAGGGTCATCAAAGACCTGTTGAAAAAACTCTCTTCTCCCGAATCGTTCAAATCCCGCCTAGCAAAAGCGTTATTTCAATCTCATTGTATTCCTCAAAGTGTTCCAAAAATTGCTCTCTCTGTTGCGCTCAAGAATCGTAAATTTGTTACTTCCAGAGATAAAGTTAATCCTAAATATTCTGTGTACAGGTCTGAGCCTATGTATGTAACTCAATTTGATGTTTGTGATCATGTTCTTGCTATGAATTTAAGAAATGGTCCCAAGTGGCTGAAAGGAATTAGTGTTAGTAAAGTTCTATTAATATCTTTCAGGTTCAAATCTTGGCATTAAATGTAATCTGGAGGAGACACTCTAATCAGCTGCTTCATTCTTCTGGTAATTTGAGATCTATCAGTAGTAAGGCGGCTGAGCCTTCTGCTTTGCAGTCTGTTAGCAACTCACCTGTAGAAAATGAATCTCGTAAATCAGGTAGAATAACTAAACCTGAAAGGCGAATGGAATGTTGAGTTCTCCTTTCCTTTTGTCATAAATTCATCTGAAGGGAGGGAAATTGTTGTAGATTAATAATATGCGTCGTTATAATGTGGCACTGGCTTTGTGAGTAAGAGCTCCAGAAGCTGTTGTGTTCCTCCTTTACGAGCTCCGGAAGCTGATGTCACGCTCCTCCTTTACGAGCTCCGGAAATGTACTGATATGCTCTCTTGCCTGATTTCCGGGCACGGCTAGTTGTAGGAGGAAATCTGTAACCGACGGAGCTCAGTACACTAATACGTGCGTACCAGAGTGTTTCCTTACTCCTGCCTTGTAGTCTAAAGCTACTGAAACTGTAGTTTGCAGCTATAGCTAAATAAACCTCATGTGGTGTTGAAAGAAACTACACAACAGAAAATTTACTTACGAGAGTATAAAGAAAATAGGTCGAACAGGACTTTATAAAAGAGATATAAAAACTTGGAAAGACTCTTCGGAAGAAAATCACGCAAGCAAAACAATCTCACTTACACCAAGAACTATTCAAGGCAAAAAATAACCCAAAACGTACATGGGATATCATTAGTGAGGTGGCTCAACATAAAAATTCAAACCGCAAAAATAATTTTGAAAATCATTTGTAAAAAGCCACTGAGTTCAACACATCATTTTCAAAAGTAGGTGCTCAAGTTTTCAATGAATTAAGTAAAACCAGTCAAAGGCAACTGTCAGTTGAAAGTTCGTGCCCGATTGCACTTTCAAAGGCTGGTGCCTTGGGGAGGCCACGTCCTGTCGATTTACCAGAGTTACGGACTATTTTGTACTCATTGAAAAACACAAAAGCAGTCGGACATGATGGAATCAGCCTTCAATACATCAAAAACAGTTTTCCAGTCACAGCACCATTGATTCGTTTGATTATCAACACATCAATGGCTACAAATAAGTTTCCAAACAAATGGAAACATTCCATAATTACACTGTTGCATAAAACTGGTGACAAATACAGCATTAAATTAGAGGCCCATAAGCCTTTTACCTGCCATGTCCAAAATATTGGGAAAAGTAGCAACGAATCAACTGTCATCTCACTTGGACGAGTCAATTTTACTTCATCGAAATCAATATGCCTATAGGAGGAACACTAGCCGCTAGCCTATGGGAGGAACAATATCAATGAAAAATATACAGCGATTTCGATCAAAAAAATGTAACATTTTTACTGCTACTCGATCTCTAAAGCATTCGACAGCGTCGAACATGGTCAACTCCTGCGAAAAATACTGAACTTAGGATACGCATTGGTTCAAAAGCTACCTATCAAATCGGTCTCATGCAATCCTCTTAAGGCCCTATTACACGGGGCAATTATTGCTCCTGGAAGCAGCGACGGATGCCTCTGAGAGGAACTAACCGCAGTTGCAGCGCGAGTTCTAGTTGTCGCGCTTGTTCAGTAACTTCGTTCAGCTCAGAGCAACGGAGGAGATGCGGAGCAGTGCTCGACTGACCGTCGTAGAGTAAGGATGGTTGCGACAACGCCTCCCGCTGAGCCAACATGAACTCGGTCCGCCATTAAATAGGTAGTCGAAGGATTTAATACTTTGACTGCAGCAACTAAGTATTAAGTTCAACACCAAACTCAAATTTTAAGTCAATTGTAGTAAACTATTTTGAAAATACCAAACAAGAAGAGGATCGTGCTTTCATTTAGCGATGATTAAATATTTAGAAAAATTGAGTTTGCGACTACTGGTCGGTCAGCAGCATTATGAACATTACCTCCGTGTACCACCGGTGGCTCACGTCGCAGTCAAAGTGTTAATAAATGTCCGCGGAGTGTGTTATTTAAGCAATTAAGTATCATTTCAGGCACATAATTAGTCGTAATTTCTGTACAAAATAAAGCGGAATATTACAATTTACCATACATTCGTGATACGTTTCATTTTCAAATGTTGTAACTTTTCCATTATGATTGAATGCTTATCAGGTAGTATTTTATGATAAATAAAGTGCTCAGAAATTTAAAGATAATAAACCATAGGTTTGTAAGTTTAAACAAACAAACATCGGCATCTTAAGATGCTTTATTTCCAATCAAGCCTGATACATATGATCTTAAGCATTGGTTTTTCAAATGTCTTATAACTAACACTATATATAGGCAGTGGTGGGCACGATAACGAAAAAACGTTATCGCGATAACCGATAAATCGATAACGAAAACCT
>JACJUY010013705.1:9168-19183 GCA_014220935.1 Platorchestia sp. MABIK | reverse complement strand
CCCCCCTTCATTCAACCCAAACTCACCCCCCTTCATTCAACCCAAACTCACCCCCCTTCATCCAACCCAAACTCACCCTTTTCATCCAACCCAAACTCCACCCCCGCCCAGGTGGGGGAAGAACTAGAGGACCCCATCAACGGGTGCCGGACGGTGGCGTGTGAGGTGCGCGACAGCGGCCGCGTCGAGAAGAAGGAGAAGATCTTCAGCTGCGACACGGGGTGTGCTGACGGCTGGGTGTATGTACCGTCACCCCTCTACCCCCAAGTGTGCTGCGGGTCCTGCCAGCAGGTGGGTCGCGTCTTGACATTTGGTGGGTTTGGTCTTGACAATTGGTGGGTCTATGTGCCCTCACCCTTCTACCATCAAGTGTGCTATGGGTTCGCCAGGAGGCGGGTCTGGTCTTGCTAACAGGAGGGTCTTGACAATTGCGGGTCGTAGTAGGTCTTGCCAATGGGTGGGTTGGGTCTTAACAGAGGATGGGGTCATCGTGGGTCTTGCCAATGGGTGGGTTGTGGATCCCAGTGCTTGTGGGTTGTAGATCCCGGTGCTGGTGGGTTGTAGATCCCGGTGCTGGTGGGTTGTGTCAACTGGTGAGGCGTGGGTGCATGGGTGCTCGCCTCGCGCTCAACTCTTGTTTGACATGCGCTCAACACTTGGATGTCTATTTCCTTTTTTTTAAGGAATAAAAAATACTTCGATAACTCAGCGCGTAGTTGCACTGCGGGTAAGAACAGTAGGAAATTTGTGCTCAGAACTCGCTTGCTTTTGGAGGAAATCTAAAGAAACTGCTTTCTAGTAAATTTTTCGCAGCTTCTATAACCACCGAACGTTAAACGAGAACTCAATTCTATTTCAGAAATTTTTTCTCGTACGTGCAGTTTTAAATTCAGCTCACTCACATGACATCGGTTTCACATGAACCAAAGCGTGTGTTACTTACACCCGATAAAACGTTCTAGCGTGTAACACAATATGTGAACGTCAAAAAAATACTAACCACAACTTTGCCCAGATGGAAAGGTTATTTCTACCGATAAAACGTTCCAGCATATAACACAAAGTAAAATGGTCCTAAAATAAAGAACGTTATCCGCAGCTTTGCCCGGAAGGACATGGTAATTTCTAAAAAGCATCTTTTAGCTTCGATCTTTGAAGCAACTCCCGACGTTGTCACGAGATGAAGCCGCTTGTGCTCTTAGAAGGTTATCGCGCTTATGACATCCAACTCATCCCATCGCCAAATTTAAAAAATCGCCCGCTTCATTCTCTGAAGCAACCAAGAGTACTATCGTAAAATGAAGCCGCTTATAAAAGGCAGACGCGACACCGGTTTAGGGCTTCTTATCGCTACGAAATTCGTGCAAATCGCGAGGCTTCTCTGTCATTTGCAGCGCTGCAAGAAATGGAGACGCGCCAACTTTGTTGGGAACTTTCTTGAGGGCATATTTGCGAGGCCGGCGCGCGCATTGGGCCCTCTCAGAGGGAAGGATCAGCTCTTCGTGAAGGTCGGATTTGCATGCACTTCACTGCCAGGGAATGCCACCAGGGAGCGCTGCCAGAATGATGACGTCGGATTGAAGAAGGAGCGCTGTCACAATGATTCGGATTGAAGAAGGAGCGCTGTCAGAATGATGACGTCGGATTTAAGAAGGAGCGCTGCCAGAATGATGACGGATTGAAGAAGGAGCGCTGCCAGAATGATGACATCGGATTGAAGAAGGTGCGCTGTCAGAATGATGACGTTGGATTGAAGAAGGAGCGCTGCCAGAATGATGACGTCGGATTGAAGAAGGAGCGCTGCCAGAATGATGACGTCGGATTGAAGAAGGAGCGTTGTCAGAATGATGACGTCGGATTTAAGAAGGAGCGCTGCCAGAATGTTGACGACGGATTGAAGAAGGAGCGCTGCCAGAATGATGACATCGGATTGAAGAAGGAGCGCTGCCAGAATGATGACATCGGATTGAAGAAGGTGCGCTGCCAGAATGATGACGTCGGATTGAAGAAGGAGCGCTGCCAGAATGACGACGCCAGATCGAGGTAGGAACGCTGTCAAAATGACGTCGGATCGAAGAAGGAAGGAACGCTGTCAGAATGATGATTTCGGATCGAAGAAGAAACGCAGACCGAAACAGAATGATGATGTTTGACCCAAAGAAGAAAGGCAGCGAAGGAAATGCAGAGCAAAGAAAATCCAAAGGCAAGAAAATGCGGTATTGGCTAAGTACAAAACCGGTGACATGCAGAACAGGGAATGTGCGCAACAAAAGATAAAAAGTCGAACACAACACGAAAACAAAATAAATTAGAAAATGGTTGCTGCATGGATCAAGGGAATTGGCTTGCTGCCCATAAGCCCAAAGTTGAATTTTCTAGCGTTTTCCGGTGCGAAAAAAAAGCTTGTTCTCCTGTTTAGAAAAATTGACTGAATTTGAAAAGTGAAAATTCCAGCATTTAGCCTCATTAGAAAAACACTCGCACACGCACCACGAGTTATTCCTGATTATAAGACGAACGCACCATAAAGAGTTACTCCTGATTATAACTCGAACGCATCATAATGAGTTATTCCTGATTATAAGACCAACTTTTCATAATGAGTTATTCCTGATTATAACTCGAACGCATCATAATGAGTTATTCCTGATTATCAGACCAACATTTCATAATGAGTTATTCCTGATTATAACACCAACGTTTCATAATGAGTTATTCGTGTATAACTCGAACGCATCATAATAAGTTATTCGTTATTATAACTCGAACGCATCATAATGAGTTATTCCTGATTTTAACACCAACGTTTCATAATAAGTTATTCGTGATTTTAACTCGAACGCACCATAATGAGTTATGATTATAAGACAAACGCACCGGAATCAACGCAACTCAAAGGAGCTTCGTCTTTTCGTCACCTGCAAGGACAAGTCGACCAACCGCTTCCTAAAACCATTTTTTCAGAGGAATTTTTTAGTTGTTCTTTTTAAAGCAAGAACTTTTCGAGTCGCTTGGCGCGCGTTTGGACCGATTGCCCAGGATAGCAAATCGATTAGTATTAGTACCATTTCTAGTCGCGTAATTTTCACACTGGTATATGTAAACCGAACTAATTAGAAAAAGAAACTTTGACAGCAGTTTTCGTTGAAATTCTATATGTGTAAAATTTTCCAATCCAGTCCTTGGAATAATTTTAAGTCAGTTCTTTTCCCGGAACGTCTAATTTATTTCGTTTTTTCGTAACCACTTCGTCATCTTTTCTTTTTCCATGCCTGATGTATCGATCCATCTCGAATCTAACACAAACTCCGATCGTGCAATTTTATAACTCTATAGAAATTTGAGTCCCAGGTATAAAGTACATTTTGGAACTATAGGAAAGTCTTTGCCACCAAGATTCCTTAATATGTTAAAACCACGAGCACGTCTAGCACACGACTCTTTTACCACAACTTCATCTGTGCAACAAAAACGAGTGTTTTCCTCCGGTGCTGTAACTAAAATACCGTAAGAAAAAACGATTATATCTTGCGTACGGTGCATTTGACAAAACATTTTGTCACAAAGGTGATTCTGCTTTCCGCGTAACGCTGTTAAGGCACAAACGACTGTCATCCGCATGGCACTGTTGCAGAAAAACAACTCACAAACGATTATGTCTTTTGCACGGTGATGTTGCTATGATATCGTGAAGCAAAACCGACACTTGCTTTCCCAAGATTTTGATGCCTAAATAACACAAGAAAAAACAATTTTCTTTTTCGTATGATATACGATCTCATCAATAAGCTAAAAGCAACCGTACCTAGCATAATTCTATCGTCGATTTCTCAATAATGAGAAAAACAACTGATGCACTGTCTGAAAAATTAAAAAGTTTACTCAACAGTATCAAGTTAGCAATTATTTCTCCCAATGAGCCACGGAAGAATCGCTCATCAGTGTATTTAGGAGACTTAACTTTTGATGGAAGATCTTAATTAGGAATTGCAGGACTCAGAATCCTCATCTTTTTGAGAAGTTTTCTTCGAGTGGCAACCCGTAGAATGGAAGCGATGTTTCCCTGTTATTATCCATCATCTACGAAGTTCAATGTAACAATAATCTGAGAACTGAGTAAATAGCCGAGACCTGAGAACAACAAAATAAGAATTGAATGGTCTGAGTAGTTATTTTGACATTGAATCGATGGGTCACACCTCGCCTCATTAAACTGTTTTTACACCTTTGCTCTTCATCGACGCAAGCATCTGAAAAAACTTTGCCAGGGCTTAATCTGCGTCACTCTTATTCTTCTCTTCCAAATTATTCCAGCAGTCTCCTGACAGCGAGAATATGTTTTGACGAAAACACATTTCAACGTTTGTACACCAAGTTTATTCTGAAGACTTTCATTCTCCTTTCAAACCTCATAAAGCATGACGGTCATCCTACGAAGAACATGCACCACAAACATGTTTGTGAAATGGGGACAATTTACTAACTGGTTGTGCAATGGCGCTGCCGGAATTTCCCTAATTTGTCTAAAAAACTTACTCGTAGCACAGTGCACTCCAACAGTGCAAGCAACTGAACAACAGTGGATAAACTCAAGCAACAGAATAGAGCTAACGGTGGATAAACTCAAGCAACAGAATAGAGCTAACGGTGGATAAACTCAAGCAACTGAACAGAGCTAACGATGGATTAACTCAAGCAACTGAACAGAGCTTTTGTCTTTCCGTCGCCTGCAAGAACAAGTCGCCCAACTGCCTCCCAACAGCTCTTTTTCAGAGGAATTTTTTTACTCGTCCTTTGAAAGCGAGAACTTTTCGAGTAGCTCGGCACGTTTGGACCGATTGACCAGGATGGCAATCGATTAGTAACTCCCCACCTCTTCTAGTCGGGTAAATTGCATCAGTTCCTGTGCTACTGGTGTGTACAAATCCAGTTTAAAGAGCGTTCAAGTATGTAGTTCGTTTTGAGTTATTATTTTGGTCGTGTTTTGTTCTCGAATGCTAGGAGATAAAAATTCTCGTACACATCTGCTAAGCTTGGCTTACATTGGGTATCATGGACATTCACGTGAAATATTTCATTCGAAATTACATCAACTTTCAAATCGGCATCCAACAGACTAATTAGAAATATTCTTTGGGTTCAAACTGATGAATTAAAGAAAAACAATGCTGTTCTTCACCTGCCTAATCTTTTCTATGTGTCGATGTCAGTTGTAGTTTTGGCGCGTACGAGCGCCGTGGTAGCTGGGGTATTTCCCTTATTTTTTGCCCTTATATTACGACATTCATTTTTCGTTTACTGACGGTTGCTCACATGCAAAGTTGGTGGGCGTTTCTACTTTCTCAAATGACATCTCAGAGTTATTTGAATATTAGGGTGGAATTTTGGCTTAATTGGAAACATTTGGGGTGTAATCTTTTATACGAAAGTTTTTAACTCCAATTTATAATTAAACTATCTTTACTTTCTGGGCAACATTAGGGGTTCATTTTCTTTGTTTCACATAATTTTCATTGTCATTTTATTCGTTCACTAATGTGTCCATGTTCGAATGTGTTGGTAAAATACAATATGTGAAGGTTTTTTCTCGATGCCGAAATTATTTATTTCTAACAAATGTCTCCAGATTATACAGATTTTAACGAATGTAATGAGCAAGAAAATCAAAATAATGTGTGCCAATTTCCAATGTTCGGAGAATTTCTTACATAATCCATGATGATGACTTTCCCATTAGATTGTTATTCGCATAAAAAACTTAGTTGCCTAAATGTCAACGAAGGATTTTTTTATTATTTCTCTTTGGTGACACTGAAACAGAGTGTTACCATTAGGAAAAAAAAGTCGCCGGTTCAATTCCCCGCAAGAGTGCGGTCCGTTTACAGAAGCATACAGCTCCTCTGGTGATGCAAAAAAAAACGGAGAGAGAAGGAAAGAAAGAGACCCTCCTATCCAATGAGCCTGCATTTCACGCCTTCTCTCTAAAATTAAAAGCTGAAAAGCCATTCTAATTCCATAACAAAAGTCTCTAAAAATAGAACGCCTAAGAAGTCTGCTTCAATTAATAGTGTTATTTACTACTCCCCCATATTTGTACAACTATTGTATCAATGCGAATTAACATTCCCATGGAAAAATGTGAGGTCCCAAGCTGAGAGTTAGGTAGGCTTCGTTTCGTTGATATAAAATAGTTTTTGTTATGTTAAGGACTATCTTTTATCGGTTCACTGCTGTCCTGTTTTTTCATCCCCTACTCCTTTCTTCTTCAACTTTTATCAAATTTCATAAACTTCTTTCTTAATTTACTGCTTCTATGCATCTTGTGCATAGATTCCGCGTTCCTTTAACAACTCCATATAAAATGATGCCTTCCTTTCTTTGGATTGGAACGACATCGTTGCGGTTAGGAAGGTTTAAAATATGTAAGATCTAATCTAATCTTTTTTTATTATTCTATATCCATTCATATCATTCTAGGATTCATGATTCATCCACCAGGTGGCGTGCATCCACGACGGTGTTGCCCGTCAGCCAGACGAAGAGTGGATGTCAGACGATCACTGCATCTCCTACCGATGTGTGCAGGACGTGCTGAAGGTGACGTGTCCCTAACTTTTCATTGTTGTTGAACACGTCCACAAACTATTGGGAAAGACGTCAACAAATGCCTAATTAGGATATGTTGGCCTGTGTCTCTTTTCATCATTTCTGAAGAACACGAGAAGGGGAAATGTTAGTCTGTATGTCTTTTTATCGTGCCCGATGTGCACGAGTAGTAGAAATGTTGGTCTGTGTGTCTCTTTATCGTGTCCGATGTACACGAGAAGTAGAAATGTTGGTCTGTGTGTCTCTTTATCGTATCCGATGTACACGAGAAGTAGAAATGTTGGTCTGTGTGTCTCTTTATCGTGTCCGATGTACACGAGAAGTAGAAATGTTGGTCTGTATGTCTTTATCGTGCCCGATGTACACGAGAAGCAGAAATGTTGGTCTGTATGTCTTTATCGTGCCCGATGTACACGAGAAGCAGAATTGTTGGTCTGTATGTCTTTATCGTGCCCGATGTACACGAGAAGCAGAAATGTTGGTCTGTATGTCTTTATCGTGCCCGATCCGATGTACACGAGAAGCAGAAATATTGGTCTGTGTGTCTCTTTATCGATTTTAATGTCCGCATGGAGTGCTGAATTTGATTATCTCAGGCCTTATTTCTCAGTTGTCAGCATAGTTGTTTTCTCAGTTGTTTTCAGACTGTGTTTCCTCTTTTGAGCTTCTGATGCGCGCAAAGCTCGTCTTTGCTTTGTCGTCGCTTGGTTATTTCCTTAGACAAGTAACTAGTCTGTCAAAGCAGGAGATGCATCTTCGCATTCTCATATACGTTTCCCAACTTGGTGAAGGGGACATTTTATTTTGCATCCCATTGATGAATGTAATTAGTATATCTCTCCATTGGTTTTCTTAATAACTCTCCCGACTTCAAAGACATTCCGAGATCAACAATAATCGTGTTGTACTATTCCTTAATAACTTCCCATTGAATAAACACCAGTTACGTACAAGACAAAACTCCTCATATTGTGACGTAGAAATTGATGCAGTGTCTTCAATTAAATTGTTTTCTAGCATTCTCGTTGAATGTTCAGAGTAGGCTTCCATTTCCACAGAGAATCGTCTTATGAAGTTAAACATCGATTAAATCTTTGTTACTCTCTGTCTGTTATTGCCCCGATGCGGAACACAAGGTCTCCTAAAAAATATATACTAACTCTTTGACTGCCCTGTCCTTATGTATATTGTTTTGACGTATGGCTTTTTAGCACCACAGACTCGCTTCTTCAATTTTTATCTAGTTTCAGAACTTTGCTTCCAACCTCACCGTTTCTATTCGCTGAGGTGCATGATAGGGAACATACCTTGTGCGTAGATTCCATGTATCCCTAATGCCATACAAACGGAACCTTCACCGATCCCCTCTCCGGAACACCTTTGTTTTAGTTAGGGAGGCTCAAGTTAATTTATAATCTAGTCTAACCTCAGTGAAAACGAGATCATAAACTCAAGTTATACTTCAGTGGAAACGGTACCATCTACTTAAGTTAGCTGGTTAAGTATCAGCTTATTTAACGTTTTTGTTGGAATTATTTGTTTTGGTAGGATTAAAAAGTTTATAACGATATTTTTTACTATACACTAGTTTATTTTTAACTGTGCTCCGTTGGAGATCCTAATATAGTGCTAGCTAATTGAGCTGCATAATGATGGCGATAACTGTAGAAAAATTTATTTTTATAAGGTATGGAATTAGTCACGCACGTTCCTTCCAACTTTGCTTTGCTGCACACCTGATTCAAGAGCTCCTAATAATGATAATACATTTTTTAAGTTATCGATTACGACAATATTCGTATCCGTCATAGGGATACAACTATTTTATCTTTGGGAATTAGCAATCCTAGGGGGGAAAATGTGTGATCCTGAGCTGCTGAGAGTTAGGTAGGCCTTCTTTTTGTTGAAATACGGGGTTTTTCTTTAGTTAAAGACAATTTTTTCAAGTTACTGCTATCTTATTTTTTAAGTACCTCTCCCTTTCTTCTTCAACTGTCATCTTGTTTCATAACCTTCCATCTTAACCTACTGTTTCTATACTCACGAGACCCTCTGCAAAACACCCTTTGTGCATAGATTCCGCGGTCCCTTAACTCCATACTAAACGGTGTTAGTTATGGTAAGGGAGAGTAAAATGAACGTATAATAAACCAATCAATTACACCGTTTGGTCACACCAGGGGTCGCTGGAGACGCGCGCTACGGAGGTGCGGTGCGAAGCTCCGTCAGCCGAAGAGCTCGGCTTCTACACCTTCCTTACGACCTCCCAGCCTGACCATTGCTGCCCCTCCTACTCCAAAGTGGGCTGTCTCATCGACGGGGTTGAATTGCCGGTGAGTAAGCTGTCTTAAAATTGAGGTGCTGTCTCATCAACGGGGTTGAATTGCGGGTGAGTAAGCTGTCTTAATTTAAAATTGAGGTGCTGTCTCATCAACGGGGTTGAATTGCCGGTGAGTAAGCTGTCTTAAAATTGAGGTGCTGTCTCATCAACGGGGTTGAATTGCGGGTGAGTGGGCTGTCTTAAAACTGAGGGGCTGTCTCATCGACGGGGTTGAATTGCCGGTGAGTGAATTAAGATGTTTCTCCATCTGCTTCTTGTATGTCGACTGGTGGTTCACCCTTTCTCTAACTCCTTCCTGCAAAATTAGCTACGCTTATTGCAAGTCTGATGTGGGTTTAAATATGTAGGATTCCTGAGCTACACTCTACATTACTAGTAATGACCTAGTAATGACTATCTTCTCATTGGCAATCCGAGGTCAAAAGACATCGGCAATTGTTAAAGGAGGCTCTAAGAAATTTAGATTTGGAGGATTGCAAACCTCATTTTTCTGTTTTCTACTTTTCTATTTTTCATGTTGATGAGGACGGTGCACCATGAAGCTGACTTTGTGCAAATGTGGTCGCATTTCACATTTCCGTTTCGTAGAAATATCAGTTTCTGTTTGGCAGTGCAAACCCACTACAGCGTTACACAACAAACTCGGTTTGGCAGTACTTCGATTTGCAAGTGCAAGACACACTTCTGTCTGGCGGAGAAACTAGCAATAGTGACACTCCTATTTCGCAATGCAATTCATAATAGCGAGACGTCTGTTTGGCAGTGCAACTCGCAGTAGCGATACATCTGTTTGGCAGTGCAACTCGCAGTAGCGATACATCTGTTTGGCAGTGCAACTCGCAGTAGCGAGACGTCTGTTTGGCAGTGCAACTCGCAGTAGCGATACATCTGTTTGGCAGTGCAACTCGCAGTAGCGAGACGTCTGTTTGGCAGTGCAACTCGAAGTAGCGGGAAATTTCACTGTTCCCTTTACCACTATAACTGGCATCGAGCGCATTATCATTCGTTTTTTGCATTTTCGAACGTTGTTAAAGGGAACATTAAACTGCTGCAGACAAGGATATGACA
>JACJUY010013704.1:0-11480 GCA_014220935.1 Platorchestia sp. MABIK | reverse complement strand
TGCCGAGATGGAGGGTCGAATGGCCAAACACCAGCGGTCGTTGTCATAACTTATTACATTGATTTAATGCAGGTTAACTTTTGAATTCTGCTATAGTATCTACTTACTAAGAACTTGTAGTGGTTATAATGCAGTGATTAATAATAACTGTAAAGTGAACAGATAGGTTAATAAACCTCAGTACTATTACATGGTTAAAAAATTGGCGCGAATGGCGACTTCATGTAGCAACTCGGAGGTGGAGGGAGAGGGGTGGTGGGGTCGAAATCCTGCGGTATTGGACCCAGTGCGACCGGGAAGTAATGGAATTTTCCAGAACAACTTTGACGTGGCCGGTTCACGTGTGACATGTATTACTGTTCAAGAACTGGGAGTGAAGCGTACCACCGCTTATTCCATTGTTAGGTCCTACCAACAACGATAATCTATTTTTGCCGGCGTAAGACTTGTGGTCGCAAGAAGATGATAGAAATTGAGAGCATGGATTTACTTGTGATGTTGATTGAAGCTACTCCATCCCTCACCGTCAAGGATCTCAATAGAACTCTTCGTGCCCCTTTCGACCGCAAGCCCTACGTGTATATACGCCTCAGATGCCACAGTTGCTCCACCTGAATGGCATCGTAGAAACATGCACTGTGGCGACAGCGCAGAGCAGGAAAGTCGCTGCGTCGGCACCGAAAGGAGGTTCTCTGGCATGTCATTGACACGTGCGTGCCGTCTGTCACTCCAGCCATTGCGGCAGACAACTACACCCATGTCAAGAGCTACTTGACCAAGAGCCTTAAGCAACAAGATATTTTCTTTTTTTGCATAGTTTCAATATCTCACGTATGATGTTCATTCTTTATTGTAATTATCAATAATTTTGTATGCGAAGTTTCAATATGCATTATCTAAATGGCTACTTTACGGTTTATTTTGCGTATAAATAATTGTATCAGAAATTGTTCATTTGTTACAATAATCTATACGCACGTTACTATTTCTTGCATAATTGTTATCCTTTTTGAACGTTGTTGCAATAAATCTACTCTGTCTTTACACACTGTTTCTTAGTTCTGATATATAGTTTCACTGTCATTCATTTTCCTGGGTGTCGCGATAATTTGTCGTTGTTGCTATTTTTTGCGACACTGTCTCTATGTTTCTATTCCCTGTTTTATTCAATGGTTCATCGTTGTTAAATTTGCAGTTCGTCGGTACATTTTGAAAGAATGTGGTTATAAAACGAGAAAAGGTGTACAGTAGTCCCATATTACTGTCGTGTAGCATTCAGAATCCCGAATGTAGTAACCAGGGTAGCTATGTAACTGGCATGTACATATTTCACTGCCAAATATGGTCGGGAATTAGACATCCAGGATTTTGACTCTCGAGATTTTGAGGTGGAACCATGATTTTCAATTTTTAATGAATATGGAAGTGCAGAAAGATGTTTCTCTCGTCAACAAGAGTTTAAAAATGTTGTTACAACTTATGACTTTTTGTTACTACTTTTTGTAGATGTTTCATTTTTTTGAACCTGTGATACTGGCTATATGAAGCATTGTTACAAGATTTGATTATTTGTTAAAGAAAATGAACGCCTGTTGCAACATCCTGAGAGTGTTATACAATTTGCAGCAACGTTTTATTTATTTGTCTCTGTCACTACATTTTGCATCTGTTATCAATTTTTCAGTATCGTCACTGGATTTGTACTGGATGTTGTTGTGATTTGAGCAGCTGTTATTAGTTTTTATTCGGTGTTATTTGATTCAGCAAACTGTTGCTATATTGTCTTGACGTGTGGTTATAAAACGAGAAAAGGTGTCTCTAACAGATTCAATAATAAAAAATAACGTAAAGGCAAACTATATTCATCAGTGAAATTAATGAAATAAAATGAGACGGAGAAAACTACACTAATTGCAGAGGGAAGGCTGATTGCGTATTGTTTAAGATAGGTTTATCTCTTAAAATGACCAGGGATTCTAGAATGCGAAAGTTTATTTCACCGGATGTAGAAGAAATCACTTTAAAATCGTTTAGCCGAGCTGGAGGGTCACAACTTTCTGTATGAAAGCTAACAGCAGATTGGGGAGGCGAAGAGAGTAATTGTTTGGCTCGAAAACTCCTTGCTCAGCAACATGCATGCAAGGAGAAAACTCAACCACACGCATGCTCAGACACACGAATATCCAGGGCTCGAATGGTCGAACCCACGTATTCCGACGCACATCGTACGCAACAATATTTTATTGTAACTCTTTATTTGTGTCTTTTTCCGAAAGTTGAGAATGACCAACAAATTGGCCGAAACGTTTCTTTTTATCATTTAAATGTTTTTAAAGAAATATGATTCCTATTAAAGCGATTTTCTTCGCTCTTTTATTCATCTAAAAGACTTTAGCTATGTAGGCCCTAAAAGCTATGAGGCTCCTATGACAGCCTATCAAGAGGTGAACATATTCTGTTGTAAACTATAGTAAATCACTTCGCGAACCTATGTTAAGCTAACTGAACATTCTGTTGGATGAACTGATCAATGTTTTCTTCATCTGAAGCCTTATTTTTAAATGGTAGCTTCATAGTTAGAGATTTTTCCTTCCCATTTTTAATGAAATAGAATGGTGTTTTGATACAGTATTTAATTTCTTTAATTATTTGTTTGCTTCTGCTATTCATTTATAATTTTTTCATTTCTATTTGTCGAGTTATTGATGGCATCCAAGTTTCAAGCCTTTTTGGAAATAGGGTAACGGGAAGCTTGGAGTTCCAGGACCTGCTAACAACAAAAAGAAACCCGTTTTCAGATTTTTCTTTGGACTTATTAGTGAAAATGAGCTTATTTGGTCTTCTTGTAAAGTTGTTATGTTTATGTTTTGAATCTTGTATCATTTTTCAAATCAAGTTACAGATTTTTTGCTTCGGAGAACTACACAGTAATTTCTTCAACACTCTGAAAATGAATTTTTATCCATACATATATTGACTCCTGAGTATAGGCGTGTTGTTATTGACTCTCGAATTACACCCTGATGCGTAGAGAGTTTTAATTTGCATGAAATATACAGAACAGGAGATGGTTACAAATGTTAACTTTGCCGTAGTACCATCTTACTCATTTTGAATGTTAAGTTATGTCATATCGTTTTAAAGTATATCAGAGTACAGTTTTTCGCAAAAACATGTCACTTAACGTGGTTCTTTCGATTCAAAAATTCAAATCTAGCTCACACTTACTAAATGACTGAACAAATTTGCTTATCAACTCGATAGTAATACTATCACTTTCTTAATACTATCAGTGCAATGAATGACCGTAGCAGCATCCGGATCGGCAGTGATTTCTTGATCAATTCAATATCGATAGATACCGATGGACAGAAGTAAACCGGCCACCAGTGACGACAGTCGGTGGATATCCATGCTACACGTAAAGAATTTTTACCGATCAGAGAAGAAATTACAATCGGTGAAATTGCGCTTATTCGGCGCCAAATATTGTGAGAAATCGTGACCAAGAATTGAGCGCTATTGTATAAAGTTACCGACAATACTATGCAGAAAGGAATACAACATCACCGAGAACTAACATGTATTCCACTGTCAATTATTCGTCAGATGCCTTAATTATAGCTCTGAAGTTAGTTATAGCTAGTGTAATCCTAGGTAAAAAGGTTTTCATCTTGGTTTGCAGATCTTTGGGCCAATTTATGTATATATTTCGATTGCACTATGTGCAAAGTCCCCCATGTGCTTTCAAGAATAGTCGTGAGATATCGAACAGTTTCTAACATTTCTTGTAAATTTGAAATACGTTTTCCAGTTACGACATGAAAAATGACACTATTCATCAATGCTTTTGCTACTCGAGTAATGAAGTGGGATAATTACTAAACTTAGCATATTAAAAGTTCTTGAGTTATAAACTTACCCTATAGTTGCGCATCTGAGCGGTCGGTATTGCTTCAGTGACCGCAGTGATAGGATGTGTTGAGAGCTTTTTGTTCCAGTTGTGAGGTTATTAGATTCAACTATTACAGTTTTGATATTACAGTTGTGATGTTGAAATGGTATTCCGTACAAAGACTATTTCAGATTAAGCTTGTAATTAACTTGGAAATGAAAGTACACACAAGTATTTATGCAAAATAAACCCAACGCTTGAATTGACCAAGATATATGCATTACCTAGTCGACTCATGTTAAATTTGGGAAGGCACACTCCGCGCAATCTGTGGAAAAGGTTTACTAAAGAAATGAAAACTGCATAAAATCAAAGTTAGTGACTGAGGTAAACATTGCCACCTCACAAAATCTTGCATTATATGTTACACGGAGCTCACACTTTGGTTAAATGGACAAAGGAAAGGTACATCTCTTGCAGCAGAAATGGTGCGTCTTGAGTAAACAAATCATGTGTCTGATTGCTACATTCATGTGAAAAATATTGAGGAATTCTCAAGTGATGAAAAATGAATAAATGTTCATCCAGATTGTTAGTCAACTCTAAAATCAGTCTCCCATTACACTGAGGTAGCGATCTCGGTTTCTCTTTCAGCTACTTTAGTTACAGGAAATGGTTCATCGCCGGAAGGGTAAAACAACAAAACTGATGAACGTATATGGATGGGCCGAAAGAAAAGAGGATCCAGATGAAAAATTAAAATTGAATAATTTGGTGAGAGATTTGTCACTGTTAAAAGAAAATGTAATAATGTTGGGCGCCAGACAACAGTGGAATTTCTAAGAAAACTAGACAAAAATATCAACTTTCTTCTTTAAAGAAGATAAAAGCGCTTGTTTCGGTTCTGATGTAAAAGAACCAGCTGGGAAACGCGCATTTACGTTATAAATGGAGACTAGGCAACAATGCAAGCACTAACAACCTCATAGATGTAATGCTACACAATGACAGCGAAAACTGTCGATTTCTCTCGCACAAATTGTTAACATGACCGAGACATATGCCTCTATGTAATTTATTTTGCAAGGTATTCATTATCCGCCCCATAAGTGAATTATCACAGGTGACCTCAGAGTAGTATATTTAATTTGAGGACTAAGGCTAGAATGTACAAATAAAATATGTTTTAAGTGGACCAAAACAGAACACACAATTGGTCGATATAATGCGCAGCACATATATTTGGTGCATCCACAGAAGATCAAATGTGTGTTCCACACCTTTGTATTAAACTTGTTTTTTTAAGACTTTCGTTGAAGCAATGCCCCATGATTCAGATGGATTTCAGTACCTCACAGATAAATTTGATGTGATGAAAACTGGCGTGAAGCTTAATGCTTATTTAAGCTTATGAAGCTTAAAGCTTATTTTTGTAGTACCAGCGATCAGAAATTGATTCATGACAGGGAGTTCAGTTTTAACTGATACTATTCGAGTTGGCCGCATGGGAATCATTTGTCCAATTAGTGTAGAAGATCCTTAGCAATCATAAGGCTGAAAACTATGAAGAACTAGTGGACGCCTATCAAGCGATGGAGTGTCGGATGACTTGCAGATTGCCGTTTTGCATTCTCACCCAGATGTCTTTCCAACCAATTTGAGTGACATCAGTAACAAACATGGCGAAAAGTTCTACCAAGATATCGCAAGGATTAAGGAGGCGGTCTACCCAAGCAATAAAGTTTGTAATTTGCGGATGGATTTCTCTGAAATTTTCACTGTAGGTGTGAAATGCTGCACCAACTATTTTATTATTGATGTTCTTTTGCATCTGCATCGAATTTTTTTATATACGAGAAAATAGAGTTTTTAAAATTTTTAAAATTCTATCTACTTCTACAATTTTAAAGGTACAGAACCGGCAATTCATTTATAGACAGCTTATAAATCTATCTAAGGATGAGGTCGAGTGAATTTCGATAACTTCATTTGTGGACTTTTAAGCATTCTTGTAAAAATGTTGACCTCATTTTTGTTTTTTCATTTTTTCGTGCCGTATAATTTTCAAAATAATCAATATTTGAAAAAATTGTCTCCCACATGGATAGAGCTTGTTAAACCCTATCAAATGGTTTATTTCCTATTCTTGTTCTCAAAAAATTGTGGAGAAGAGAAATTTGAATCGGGCAAGTTTCCAGAAAACGTGTTTTTGTCAAAATGATTTTGTTTTTTCCCTAATTTTTGAGCTAAGTGTTTGCTGCAAAAAAATTGTATGGTTTTGTAGCGCTTTTTAAGCCCTTTAGATTCATATAATTGGAATTGCTGTAGCTTGGGAACTCTGGGAGAAATTCTTCATCAAAAAACAGTTGGTGTGAGTGTTCAAAACATCATTTTTTGTAAACATTTTTTTCTAATTTTGACCAACATTTGTTTTTTTAATCAACTTTTTTGCCTTGTAGCTCTTTTCAAGTCCTTTCGATTGGTGGGCTCGCCATGGTCGTAGCTATGATACTGCCGCCGTCGTCGACCTATGAATAAAAGTGTGTGAACACAGAACAGTTTTTTTTTAAATCATCAAATATTATTACTCAGCGCTCGAATGTTTTGTTCGAATATGAAAGCACCTTGAGTAGCCTATGAACAAACTCTATTGCCATTGTCGCTAAGAAACACGCCCAGTTGACCCCCAATAATTGGGAGGGAGAGGTCGCCCTGCGTCAAGGTCACGCTACCCCGCTCGCTCTCCCCCTTTCTGGGAGGGCGTACCAATAGGAGTAGACGCGAGCAAGTGGTACCAATGAAAGCGCAAAAAAATCCTCTATAAAATGCATTTGAAAATAGAACATCGACAATTCTTCCAACTTCCACCTAGACCGTCCTCTTAAATGGAGGCACTCGAATCAAGGACGCTACAACGCTAATGTGGGTGACTACGTGGGTCCTCTTACTGCACGGTCCTACAGCGAGAGCGTTCTACATCCACTCACAAGCGCAAAACCACGAATCTCAATCATTTTTGAAAAGATATTTAGACGAGGACTACCTCCTACATGAAATAAATATATTGTCGCGGTCTACAAAAAAACGCATGTTATGCCAAATGTGGTGCTCCAATTGCCATCTTTAGTACAGAAACATCACAATTATTTTATATATGTAAGAATTACAAGGCATGTAATTGTAATTTTATAGCGCAGGAAAATATACCACGGCAAAGCTGAGCACAGATTTGGAATCAGGGTACCATAATTAGTTGCCTGCATCACGATTTTTTCAAGTATCAAAGACGAAAACTAAATTCGTTGGCTAGTGTTACTGATCGAAGTTATTGATCTCAAGTCCATAATATCATTGAAAAAACTATACAAAGAAAACAGTAAGAATTGTGTCAAATTCAGTTAGAAGTACTTTGAATTTACACTGACTCGATAGTTAAGATGAAGACAGCCAGTGAAATTATGAGGGCAGGGAAACCAGAGAAGTCTTGGAAGCCTTTGCTGTAGAGTTCGCTGGTACTCTCGGTGCAGGTGGGGTAGCGTGAGGACGATTAAGCATTGTGCCTGGGGGGCCGACCGCTTATAAAGCCTCTGAGGCGCATGGGGTAGGAGGGCAAACGTACGTTGCACACATAAAATATAATGGTATGAATACAGCACAGATATTTGTAAAACAAAATGAAGAAGTTTGGCAATACAGTACACACTAATTTCCATGCAATCTTTCGTGAAGTAATGTGAACAATATGTAAAATTTGATTCATCTACAAATCAACGAAGTTCGAAATTTTGCACTGCTGGGAATTATCGCACTGGAATACTTATCGCTCATTAAACCAAAAACAATTAGACGTCACCACGAGAAGGTTTTAAAAAAATAAGTCATTTATCGATAAAATAGGGTCTGAACGTCCTGCTGTCACCAATCTGTTCAACGTGTTACTTTATTTCACCTAAATTCATGAGTTCGAAAAAGCTCAAGCTGGAAAATGTCGGTCATGAAAAAAGTGAGTGCACAGTCTAACCACAGCAGAACTTTCTCTAAAAACTATAACACCACGGTGCTCAAATTCAAAGCTTAAGTAGGAAAAATCGCCGCGTAGAGTAGGCTAGTCAACAAATGAACTAACCAGAGCTATATATCATGCACTGAAAACAAGTTAAGAGCACTACACCGGAAACCTTCGTATAGTTTTATTCTCTAATCTATGTGACTATATTTCAATGTAGCGGTTACGTTGTAGAGGCAGAATCTCATATCGTAACATTGTTTAAAATCAAGCTCTGCTACCGCCAACACGTAGCACGCTACTGAACACTTCTGGACCTAACAGTTGAAACAGTGCTCCCGCCTTCAAAGCTTCATTTCCATTTCACTAGACCACATAAACGTCCCTGTGTCCCTAAAGATCAACTTTCCTCTCATCTGACCCCAGAACCTATTACCGATTAATATATTCTCGGTCAAAAACTAAGCGAGCTGTGCCGTGTCTAGCCTTGAGAAGAGATGTTTATTGGTTTAGATATTTTCACTTCTTCATTCCCAAGCGTTCATTGCATTGATCTTGAAATTTCAAATTTCTCTGCACTTCGATTCTACCGTCAGGGTCGGATCAATATTTTAACTTACTTTACTGTTGCACTTATTGCGCCTTAGTTCATTATGAAACTGAATTAGAATCTTCAACCTCCTGATGCTTCAGAATGACACAAGATATATTACACACAAAACAATTTGACAGATTTAATAGCTATACATAAGAACAACATACTTAAAAATTTCACATTCTGTGAACAAATAAGGTTCGCATCTAAATAATGGCTATTGTAAGGCTTATAAACACAGTTGGTAATGTCCATGTGAGATTGATTTTAGAGCCCATCCCTAGAACATGTTGGTAGAGAATTAATGCACCGGGGTGCACACCAAAACTCGGAGAAGGAGCAAGTAGAAAAATAGCAACCAGGTATCAGTTACAGAACATTCTTCAGGTGTTGACCACAGTGCCGCTTACAAACAGCAGACTAATGAGGAATAGAAAATCAAACGATGACTTAATGGTATGTAACAGTCCTTACAAAAATGACCAGTGCACTGGAAATTTTTAGTTACCAGGGTCAGAGAACACAAACATAAGGAGGGTGAGAACAGAGCCAGACATCAGGACGTTGCAAGGTATGGCTACCTAGAAGTAGAATTCTGGTTGCAGTAACATGTACCGGTGTTTGCCATGATATTTTGGTAATCTTTTGCATGCAACAAGAATTTCTTTGTAATAATTGGGTATTGGTAAACTTCTCGCACTGCTTGTTTTGCCCATCGGGGTGAAGCTTTCTTTATCGTCCTTTAAAGTTCGGACTGGTGCTAAACTTCCAATGCTTTTGTATAATATTTAGAACTCTTGGAACACGAAAATCAAATTGATTCGAAATTAATTTGCAGCTCAGGCACTCTTTCGAGCATTTAAAGTTTTCCCTCATAACTCGATCCTGAGCTCCTTTATATTCTCGATGTTGTCGTTTAATTAATATGATGAATTTTGCGGCGGGAAACGAAGTCACGTTAAGGCAGTAGAATGCTCTGAGATAGACCAGAATATCCCTGTCACTGAATCAAACTCATATGTTACAACAGCAGCATGTTTAATTTAGTTTGTTTTGTTGAAAGTGATGGGTACGAAAAATTATGAACATGGTGTACATGCTGCGACATTTCTGTTCACAATTTTTGTGAAATTTAATTTTCTGAAAACCTTGAATGTGTCGTCTCTCTAAAACTTTTAGTATAAGCATTTCTAAAACTACTAGCATAAGCATTATGAAGAAAAGTAGCATCTTGAAGGTTCATTCAGATACAGTGGAAAATGTTTCGGAGGTACGAATAATTTCGAGTTTAATTTTTAGAACAAAAAATCTGAGATGTATAAGGGTGTAGCCAGTAAACGATTCATCAATAAGCCCAATTATTTATGTGTTTTCAGATTGAGTTTCGAACAAAGAAAATTATCCTGTTATTGTTTCGACAGAGTAATAAGCGATCAGATGAGGTAACTCTGTAAGAATTTAGAGCAATGAATCTACCAATGAGTTGTTTACGCCAACACTGTAAACACAAAATACAACGCCTACATTTTATTGTAGAGGAAAAGCACAATGAAATTCAGGATAAAAATGTTTTCATGTGGTACCTTTCCGTGCTATTCACGCTTTGGTGTTGAATAAATTAATTTTCCGGTTCGGTCCGGTCTCTGGTCAGGTCTCTGGTCAGGTCTCTGGTCAGGTCTCTGGTCAGGTCTCTGGTCCGGTCTCTGGTCCGGTCTCTGGTTCGGTCTCTGGTTCNTGGTCAGGTCTCTGGTCCGGTCTCTGGTCCGGTCCTTGGTCAGGCCTCTGGTCCGGTCTCTGGTCAGGTCTCTGGTCCTATCTCTGGTCGGGTTTCTGGTCAGGTCTCTGGTCTGGATTGCTCACGTCTAATTTGTTCTAAGCTCAGAATATCAAAGAATCATGAAATTTTCGGGTTATTTAACGTTATCTTTTGTTTGTCCTGAATCATGAAACCTTAATTTTCGTGAAATATGTCTCAAAAATGAACACTATTTGCAGAAGATGGCTTACATTTTTTATTTATCATAGAATCTAGTCGATGGAAACTGTTAAATAAATCGGGACCAGTCATAAACATATATGTTATAAAAATTTATCATTCATCCGGAAAAATCGATCAATAGCCATCTCGATTAAATTAAAGTTGACGTACAATGTATTACAATTCGTTCATTCGGTTGATCATCAAACTCATCATTAAGCACAGAAGAGAAAGCTCATAATATGCTGGTAAGTGCTCAAGGAAAAGGTTTTCCATCACTATTGAGATTGTATTTAAGTAAATTGCTTGATTTAGTTCTCTGATTCCTCGTGGAATACAAATGTGGCTTATGACGATTCACTTCTTTTAGTTGTTCATACCTGTAAGAAATGTATTCATCTTATATTTTGTTTGTACTCATAGAAAGGGCATTTTTCAACATGTCTGTTATTCTAATGCTTTTAATTGATAATAACCTTGTAAATGTTTTTCTTTTGCAAAAAAATATTGGTGCATCTGTTGGATAAAGCGTATGAAAGATTGGAAATATTTAATTGTCAATCACTAGATTGCATCCGACTAGATTTGTTGTTTCCATACATATTGACAGCTTCAGTATAATTTACATGCGCTGAGGAGACTGATTTCCAAAGGCTGGTGCCTTCGGAAAAGCAGTTGGTTAAAGAAGTTTGAGGATTCGATGAATTACTCATTCAATGGTGCTATGTGTCGTACGTCCGACACAAGCCCAACCCAACATCCGCCAGTTACAGACAACGACGAAAATTACAATGAGTGCCGCGGCGGCCGCCCGGAATCCTTGGGCCTCAGATGTTTTGAAGAGGGTTGGTCAGCGGTGGACGATCAACAGCACGCCTACTGAGTATTAAAACCTTTACAAGTGTAAGTTTCCTCCATAGGAGGAGACTTAGTTAAAAAAAAATGGCTTCTGCGAAAAATAGAAGCAATCAACTAGCTGCAGAAGAAGAGCCGGTGATAACACCAG
>JACJUY010013702.1:4122-19187 GCA_014220935.1 Platorchestia sp. MABIK | reverse complement strand
TTTTGTGTGTGTGTGAGTAGTGAGGAGGGAATTGCAGGCCGTTACAAAGGCCCCGACACTGTCGGCCCTCAATTTCCAGTTCAAGTTCAAGTTCAAGTAAAAGAAGAAAAATTCACAGTAATATTGGTAGGTAAAGATTGCTGATTGCGTTGTTACAGAAGTTCACATACAGCTGTCATAAATGTTTACACACACATCTGTTTTACGTTTGCCAAGATTGAGGTGAAAATGAAATGATACATAATTTAGGTGAACTGACATGATACCTAATTGATTTGAAGCTGACATGATATCTAATTGAGGTGATCCCCCAGTCTAGTCACCCATGACCTGTTTCGATGACATGTTCAGTTGTAGCATCAGGTATTGCTCGAGGTCTTCTGGCGTGCTGATCTGGCGGCGTCTTGAATCTGGGTTTCCGGGGCGAGATGCGAAGATTTTTCCGTCCTGTGTTCTCGGGATTCCAATTTTCTCCGGGAATTTCCTTTTGGCCATTCTCAGAATGTACATGGCGTTAGCTCGTGAAGGTATCAGGTATTCATTTATGAAGAAATTTGGTTTCTTTTCTCGGCAGGCGGTGAGAATTTCACGTTTCTTGTCATAATGTTTTAATTCAAATACAATGTTTCTCCGATCTACGTTCCCAGTTTCTGGTTTTTTACCCATTCTGCTAGCTGACGTGATGTCAGTGTTGCAGAGGTCAACGTTGATTTTGTCCTTCAGGAGCTGGCAGACTGTTTCTGTACAGATTTCGTTTGAGGGAGATTCCGGTAGTTCCCTTCCAGAAATGACGAGAGTGCATTTTTTGTCATCTATCTCTCGGCGCTGATCATTTTTTTCCAACTGGTCGAGACGGGAGGCTAAGCTATCTATTTTCTTTTGTTGTTCTTTAAGAATTTCCTTGCGTTCTGCTTCTTTTCCCGCTATTATTTCAAATTGTGTTTTAAAGTTGTTTATTTCATTTTGCATTTTATCAATATCACGATTAAATTTTGTCATCACTGAGTCGATGTATTTTATTTGTACAGAAACCACTTCCTTGCCGTCCTTCGTTAGGCTAGACACATCAGGATATTGACCAAACTTCGGCTGAAACTCACTGCTGTTGTTGCTGCTGGTGTTGGTACTGCGTCGTTTGTTTGGCGCCATCTTGAAGATTAATGAATTTGTTCGGTTTCTTGTGTGGATGTGGGCTGGAGTTCGGTTCTTTGTGTATATGAGGGTTGAGCACTTGCGCACTTTTTAATGGAGTATTATACTCTTAGTTTGATGATTTTTTGTATGGTGTGTTTAAATCATATTTGAATCCTCATGGCGTGAGTGGGTACCCATTTAGATTAGAAGTACATCCTTTCTAACAGTAGGCACTTTGTTTCGGAGCGAGCGTAACGCACGTCCTTCCCACACGGAGTCTCGGAAGACACACACGATCAGCAGAGCACCACGCCATGTAAGTCTTCGCTCCCGCACCTCACTTCTTCACTCTTTTCCAGAAACGTCACATCAAGGCCAGGCTGAAGTATGCCAACGACCACTTGAACAAGCCAGCAGCGTTTTGGAACTCATTACTGTGGTCAGATGGAACCAAAATTGAACTATTTAGGAAAAACAGCACAAACCATGTTTGGAGGAAACATAACCAAGAGTATATCCAATGTGCACCATACCCACTTTGGAGGTAGCTCAATCATGGTGTGGGGATGTTTTATCTTATCAGGAGTGGGTTAATTTCGCATCATTGAAGGAACAATGAATAACTGGAAATGTCGTGAAATATTGGAAGACCAACTCCCACCTTCAACTCATTTGAAACTAGGATGGACCTTTCAACAAGACAACGATCCAAAGCATAGTGCAAACGAAACCAAGGAATGGTTGAGCATGAAAAAGATGAACATTTTAGAATGGCCAAGTCAATCCCCGGACATGAATCCGATCGAAAACTTGTGAAAGGAATTGAAATTGGTGATTCAGAAGAGAGGTCCCAATAACATCATTGAACTCAAAGAAATTTGCTTAGAAGAATAGAATAAGATTACCTCCCGCAACTTGGATAAGGCTGGTAGTGAACTATTTTAAACGTCTCGAAGCCATAACTGATAATAACGCCATGCAATGAAGTGTTAATGTATGCATATCTCGAAATGTGTTGTAAACCTTTATTCACGTATTTATTATACATGTTCCTATATAATATTTTTTCTGAATATTAGTGGGTTTTAGATATATTATTAACCTTTTTATACTTTCGTTTAGATATAGTCCAATTTTCGGAATTGAACGTGGTTTAGAAATGTGAGATCTGTCGATATAATCAACGTGTTCTATTATTGTGGCCCCACAGTGAGTATAATTAGGATCGAGTGGAGATTCTATTTAAAATGTCACAACCATTCTTCAGAGAAAGCTCTGTATTTTTGATAGATAGCACCCTTGGTATTCTCTTACGAGAAAAAACTAGCATCCTCTGGAAGACAGCCACTAGATCTCAACAGAGAGAAAGCCAGTTGCATTCTTCATACATTAAACCTCATTCATTTTCTCGAAAGAAGAATTCCAGTATAACCCAGTGTGCTCACCACAACTATTCTGTGGGAAGAATATTGCATTTGCTAGAAATTTTGGTATTCTTTTAAAGGAAAAGATACCAAAATTCTGTGAAGAGGAAGTTACCAGCCCCTTATGGAAATAATGGGAGCAGTATTCTGCAGCCAGCACCACACGCAGCACCTAACGCGCAGCTGAATGGCTTGCGGCGCTCAGAAGCCCCTCGGAAGCGGCAGGACAGTTTATCACATTTTATTGTTTGCTAGAGTCGGAAATTCGCTCGCCGCTCGCAGCTCGAGTGAATATTTCAGTCGATATTAGGATGTTTAGCGGCTTGCTGCTCCTGCAATGGTGCCGTCGGGTGCGCGTGTTTGTTCTTTCAATTAAATTCTTCAACATTTACAGATGAAAATATTCAGAAATGAGCATGGTTAGTTATTATACAGATTACACGCTAGAAGTCTGAAAACGCATAGATTCAAATGAATGAAAATTGTATATCAAAGTTTTGGAAGCGGTGAAAAGCAAATCATTTCGTGCTAACACATCGAAGTTTTGCAGAAAAAGTAAACGATGTCGAGGACTGCAGATTACTTCTAGAATACGAATATTATGTGCAGAGCTAATTGACTTGTGGTCGTTCAATTTCGTCATTGAGTTCCACCAGGAAGTTTGAGAGTTTTACTCTGCGGAAATTACAACCAATTTTTCAAATTCCTTGATCCAGCAGATTTGTACTATAATTTAATTACCCCGGAAAAATGAACGATTTTTTATATTTTGACTTCTTTTGCTACGTTACTTTACCCTATCTAGTCATTTCCAACTCACTGGAATTTTATTACTACTGGGATACAACTCAGTGCCCAATGCAACTTAAAACCAACATCACCTCCGTTTTTCCGTTAGAATAAGTAAAATTCTCGTTTTTGAAAACAGGTCCCCTGAAGGCATCAAAACTTCAGGTCCACAGCAGCTTTCATGGTTTAAATTGCAAGCCAAAATTAGCCAGAATTAGTCAGGTTGAATTGAAATTAGACAATTCTTTTTAACATCAACGAATTTAATAAATCTTAACCTGATAGAAATGACATAAGCAGAGACACTGCGTGGCCGATCAGAGTGACGGTAAGGATTGTAGTAATTGTTGGCCAGCGACACACACGTTCAAATCAAAGGAAGTCAGTCGTGCAGAGTGAGAACGAACTAGTGTTCGGATCAACATAAGAAACATTTCAACATCAAAACTCTACGGGAATTACAACCTATATTTTAATTACTGTCCCTTTGTTTATATATATATGGATTGTAAATGTAGTATCTATATTCTACAGCGGGGTCGGAAGTACGTGGACAGTATGTGGAATAGGTCTATCCATCGGTTATATCATTTTATATTCTTGATTATAGCTAGGTTGTTTGGGTGATATTATTGATAATTTTTTAACCACAATTATTTAAATTTGTGCATAAATGTTGTCGAAGCATAAGAGAAAAACTTCAAATACGTATGAACTATGATGCAAAACAGTTTGACCACCTGCGGTGATGAAATTTAAGAGCCTTGATACTACTATTTACAGTAAAATTCATTTATCAATAAAATTATTAAGTTGGTAAATTTAATTGTATGTATCCGTTGTTCAAAATAAATGTTATCATTCAATGTCCACTCATCTTTGGACCACTTTGTATGATACGAAAGTGCTGCGAATGCCCTCTAAGCGATCTACTGTGAGCGACTAGAGAGCTGGCTTTGCCAGGGAAAGAAACTAAAGCTACTATCACTGGTCGGAGAGCTTATTTCCAAGTGATGGTGATGTCAAGTCTGGCATTTCATGCTCGTGCTAAGACCAGCGTTCGGAGCACTTGTAGGCCCATCACCCAACAAAACTTGAACGAATTGATGTCAAGGCTGAAATTAAAACCGGTGTTCCGGCCACTTTTCTCGAATGCACTCATTTCGGTCACGACGTCGACGACTCGTGAGGACAATCTCGCGCGAGAAATTCTCGCAGCATTTGAAATTCTATTTCAAAATTGGACACCACATCGTTGAGTGAAATTTAAAGTGCGGAAAGCAAGGTAGCCAATCATGGTAAAAACATCCAGTTCAAACACAGCACAAGATCCCCAGCAACAAAGTTTCAGAGAATCTGAGCACGGCGATGGAACAGTTTACGCATCACCTTTGTATTGGACCAAAGGGAAATATTCTCAATAAATAAAAAGCTGCTCAGTTTTGTTGCTTCACAGAGACGTGAATGGTGAAATTAACCCGTCAGGCTTCATCTGTAGTGAAACTTTAGATGCATTTTTGTGTACAATATTTACTGTCTAGTGGTCTCGAAACCAATCAAGAATTAAGCCTTAATCCTCTAATGTGGCGCTGTGTATATTTTAGTGTTCTCATAATTAGTGCAGTATACTGATGATTTGAGCAGTGTACTGATAATTGGTGAAGTGTACTGATAATTAGTGGAGTGTACTGATAATTAGTGCAGTGTACTGATAATTAGTGCAGTGTACTGATAATTAGTGCAGTATACTGATAATTCACCCATGAATGTACTTGCAGCCATGGGTCCAGAAGCGCAGTCTCAAAATGGAATCGGAGAAGTGCTTTCTCTAGACTTTCTATCAAACTAGAATTTAAGAAGTGATATCTTTAGAAGGACTATTCTATAACAAAATGCTAAGTTGAGCTATTTCTAGAAGTGTTAGTTCAATATAGAATGCTGAGATGAGTTGTCTCCAGAATTGTCATCTAAAATTGGAGAAAAATGTTAGTTTCATACAGCTATGCGCGTCTTCGCATAGTTCTTAAATTATGTACTCTTCGCAATAAACCTGACGTATAAGGTGTGAATTTAAATAAAATGAAAGATTTTCGTTTTCTATTACGTGATAGTTCTGTAAACTAAAATAAATATCCGTTGGACTCAATTGTACGCCTCTGTAGCTGAGCCAGGGTCTAGCCAGGGTTTACTCAGATATTCGCTTTTAGAGGTGCTGAGAAAATATGAAATAAAAGTCAAGCTATTCGAGTAGAATTACTATTTTTCGTCCCTTTAAAATGTGCAAGTAAAATCTATCCAAAAATAATTGCTATTCGTGGTCTTCTTTTCGAGAAAAATTATTAGTACAAGCATGTTTGCCATTTCAGAGCGTTAGGAAACAACAAGGAAGAATTCCGTTGCCGTTACTGGAACTACCGGAACAAGAAATCCGATTTTCCAAACGAAAGCCGCAATCGTGTTCATTCCTCTTCCATTTGCTGGGATTCGTTGGCTACAGCGCGCATCCAAATGCCGGCTGGAGTGGCCGATTTGGCACAGATTGAAAGGCAGATCTGGCAACCGGAGGCTTGTTTGCGAAGATACAAAAGTCACTAGGAAGTTTGATCCTGCGCAGGCTTGCGGCAATTTTTGCGGATCAACGCTGTCCTGAGAAGCATCGGCTCGTGAGTGAAGAGGATTTTTGAAACCATCGTTTTCTTTCTGACCAGGCTACGTTGTCGACTTTCATACTCCAACTGGAACGGTTTTATCCTCAACGGTTTTTACTAGAAGGGTTTTAACTTTTCTGAATCAAATGGACGGAAAAAAATAAAAACTTTTACAACGGGGTCTGTTTTAATCTTTTATGGAGGGAATGAATGTTTAAAAAGTTAAGGAGTTTTAAGAATTCTCTAACTAGGGAACTGTTGGACTTCTGTGCTACTTTTGTCATGACACGAAAAATTATAATTCAACTGCAGATTTTCCTTTCTCAGACTCTCAAGCACCTTAGCATTTTACATGAACGAAAATATCAAGGTGTGATTCAAAAATCCCATTACCCCGTTTCATGGTGCAGCTAAGTTTGAATCCTTTTATCAAATTTTGATACTAAATTCTCGAAATTTTTGTCATCAGCAATTCTTGCTGACAAATTAACTCACTGAAAACAACTTCCTTTATCTGGCCTCAGCGTTCTGCGCCATGCATGAGATGTTTATTTCCGTTTGAATCCGCTGCAATTAGGGTAGGCAAACCCAGGACAAAATGAAAATCCTAGAATTCCCGGATTTCTTCATATTTTTACATTTATGCTATTGAAATTTGTTGCCTATGCCCATCACAGTATTTGATAACTTAGGGGGCGCAAACCCTTTATCTGAGAAGGATTCTCCAATTAATTCACTTTTGTAACTGTATTTACTGACACGCCATCACCCGCTACAAGCTTGGTCACTTGTTCTTCCAGAGTACTTTGATGCACCTTTACGAAAGTTATTATTTTTGTTTGTTTAGGTTTAGTGCCTTCACTAGTGCTCTCCCTTGTATGAGGGCGCTTTGTTCCAATACGAATTTTGTTTTCTGAACTACTAGTTGACGCAACTGGGTCTACAGTTTCAGGCTTCACTATGTTGTGTTTATTCATCAGGTGACGTAACAAACCACTTGTAGACCAGCCTTTGCAAAGGAAACTCTTGCCTCACTTTATACACTTCGCACTTCCTCCAGTTGCATCTTTAACATAGGTATCTCCACACAAAAGCTTTAGTTTCTAAAACATCGGCCGTTGACGTCGTATCTATTACAGTCTATTCTTTATTACCGGCAAAGCTAAACCACAAAGTATATTCTGATGCAATAGTAGAACTAAATTATGAGATACGTTAGACTACTCTAGGTAATGACGTATTTTGCAATAATATTGTGACACCAAAGTCCTGCCTTGTGCTCTCTAACTAATTAATCATATTAACAGAATGATTTTAAGTTTTTTCTCACCTAAATCTTGATATATTTATACTATTTAGAATCCCAGGAATTCCCGAGAAAAAGGATTTCCCGGAAAGGGAAATTTCATCCCCAAATCATCCGGGACCCCGGGATGCAAACTCTAGCTGCAATGAATCGATTGCAATACTTGGCAATACACGTACCTGGCAATATATCTCTCGCTCATCTTTCTCACATCTATTTCAGAAGTGAAAATTGTCAGTTACATCTCAAAACTCCGAGTAATCACTACCAGCAGTGAGTGTTATGCTAGTTTCATCTGTGAAGCATACGCCATTTTGTCACTTTGACTGCGACATGATCTGCTCGTACCCCACGGAAGGAATTTTTACAATGTTGCTGATCGACCAGCAGTCAAAAAATCAATTTTCGTAAATACTTAATGACAACTAAATGAGAGCATGATCCAGTCAATGTTTGCTATGTTCAACATTATTTACGACAATTGATTTCAAATTTGAGTTGAATATAAAACTTCAGTTTTACCCGCCGCAGTCAAAGTATAAAGCATGAAAGGCTTTTGGCCCCTGAAAGTTCAAAACGACACTCGATGTTGATTTTATCGCTGAGGCAATAAACCAAACCGAAGCCATACTGCAGGTCATGTGCTACTGGAGTTTTCAGTTACCGTAGTCGTAGGATTAAAGAAGAATTGAATGAATCGTCAAACACAAATTAAAAAGTCCACCAATGTGACTAAAAAAATTGAATGAAACGTGAAACTCGAATTGAAAAAAAGTACGAATTCACCATAGAAAAAATGCACATTTAATGCAAATCTATCT
The DNA here is from genome assembly GCA_014220935.1 of Platorchestia sp. MABIK. Lineage (NCBI taxonomy): Eukaryota > Metazoa > Arthropoda > Malacostraca > Amphipoda > Talitridae > Platorchestia > Platorchestia sp. MABIK. Next base: position 11,065 of record JACJUY010013702.1, on the reverse strand, counting down.
TTATTTACAGAGGATAGACGGATACTATTGCAAACTTACCTAGCCTAGTTGCGAAACTGGAAACGTCTGTCGTGAGCTGACAAATCTGAATACATTGTAGGTGAATGAAATCAACTGTGTCTGTCATGAATATATCTGAATACATAGGAAGTGTGTGAAACCAGCCAGGTCTGTCTTGCAATTGTTTATCTGAACACACAGGGAGTGCGTGAAATCAAGCAGGCCTGTCCAGGGCTGGTAAACCTGAATAATACATCGGGCAACGCATCTCCGGAGAGCAATACCAATGAAAATACGATGACTTTTCGGACGGCATCGAGAAAGAGCAGCCTTTTCCATTTGTCAGGAGGAGCAGAGCTCACCAAAATACGCGGCCAATATAGTGCTTCCGAAGGGCACCATGCAGAAGTAGGCATCAGCTTTGAGTATTCATTTATTGTCGGCTATTGTTTGTCAGATAAGATAGTATTCATCATCTGTGCCTTGAGTTTCGTTCCTTGTACTGAGATATCCTGTGTCTATTTCCTTCCAATTGATGCGCTGATGAAAAGCTTAATTGAAATGCAATTTAATCTCGAGATTTTTCCTGATACGAAAAAATGTCCATATGTCTAAATTTTACAACACTCAGTAATGAGGAACAATACATAGCTGGCAGAATATCGGAAGATTCATAAAGGTCCCAATCATTCTCTAACTTTTCTTAACGAAAAACTCTCTATGGTGATATTCTGCCATGAAAAAGCTCTCTTATATAAATTTATTTCTCTTAAAAATTCAACTTCTCATTTTCTCATCACTATGCAGTTACGTGTTGATGCAACTAGCGCTGTACATATTTTGCAATGATATGAAGCTCACATGCTATTTACTGATGTTCAGTGATATCTAATTGATATTCATGGATATTCAATGATATCTTTACTTGTCTTGCTACGATATGAAGCTCACATGCTATTTATTGATATGCAGTTATATGTAATGTTCTTCAAAAACGTCTCTCAAAAAATCAAACCTCAGTGAATCTCGGAACAATATCTTCGTAATATCATGATAAAAATAGTAAAAATTTAAGATAACGCAAATAACATTATTGTGCTCGCAACTTGAATTAAGAAACTAACTTGAAGTTAATTTTCTTAAATGAGGCATGTGCTTCCCTCACACTTTCCTAGAACCTCAGAATGACAAAAATTGCGAACCACAAGTGAAATTAATTCCACTGCAAAAGCGAACCGATTTCCCGTAAATGAAAACCAATTTATTTCAGTTCACCTGCGTTTCAGCCACGAATTGATTCAATCTGCATGTTCCTTTCCAATTATATTAAAATATTCTTCAATTGCACGCGGAGCATATTCCCGCCCTGAGGTGAGTCTTGCGAGAATTTATTCGGTTTCGCAGACGCGATGACTCCAGTCGTCGGTTTCAATGGATGCAGGTCGCATCCCGGCTATTAATTCGATTTGCTGACGAGGCTCGGACGCCTAACTTGGTTACCATTGATTCTTACAGATACCTTCGTATGTGGTAGTGAGGCTCTGGCCGTGACGACAGTGGTGGTGGTGATCACCGAGCGGGAGTCGCCATTTCCCAGGAATGGTGCTCGGTTGTGGCGCAGGTTTTTATTCGTGTGTCGTACACAGAAGACTAAAAAGAGGAATAATAACGTATTTCCAATAAAGATGATTCAAAAATCATCATTGGTTTTTAAAATGTCTTAACATAAAGATCCTTAGTTGATATTCACACATGGGTGTCGTAATACACATGTCAATACCCATTTATCATCTACACAACTCAGCTGAGGATGTTCTGAAAAGCAGACCTAAATTGAAGCTTACTCGGGTAAAATAGCGCAATGCCCAAAAAAAACTTTGGCCACTTTGATGGAAATAGTAACATGAACACACCTTCTGTGTGCAAATGATGCATGAAAACTTTCAGTGCAAGTTTTGTAAGAATTTACGCTGGTGTTCTAGATTACGAGTTGGTGCTTTGCAGTAGCGTAGCGAGGGGTACTACAAAGTGCAGAAAAAGAAAGGAAGTCGAACATTTCTCGAGGCGAACAATGCAATGAATACGATATTACCCCTTCAAATATTCATACCCAAAGTGATTGTGGGATGGCGAATGTCACGAATTAATGGGCATGCGAGTGCAATGAATGAAAGAAACAATGAATCAATGAATAAAAGATTGAAGACAAACAGGTAGAGGTAATTACACTCGTTCCTGTACGGGTAGAATTATAGTGTTCTGCTTATAGAAAATTAGATTCTTTTAAAAAGATTTTTCTTAAATTGCACATCAAGATTGTTCTGTTCATCTTTATCCCAGGGTAAAAGAAGAAAAGAAACAGTTTTGTTTGTCATGTGAGTTTGAAGTCGATAAAAAACTTGTGAAACTTTCGCATGCATCAACTCTAAATGGATAAAATTGACTATGACTTCAATGAAGCGCTGAAGCTATGATTGAAATTTAGTTATGACGTTTGAGATCATCAATGTGTGAGTCAGTTATTTTCAATTAATATTTGTAGCATTATTATCATTATTAGATGTAATCAAACTCATAATGTAAGAAAAGTGTTCAATTTACAGTGTATATTGAAGTTTCGACAGTAATAGGTTTTTAAAAAATCAGTAGTGGTTAAATACTAAATGAATAAGCTGTAGTATAAATTTATTGAAGGTTAAAGATTTACCACAACGAAGTTGTTCGCTACTACCATTTTGAAAGTTCGGATCGCCTTTCACGAGTTTAACACAAGCCAATCAAGAGCTATTTGATCAAAGAAACAATCATTCAAGTAACTTGACCCCTTAAGAGTCATCAAATAATTTCACGCACTGTCCTGTCAGAAAATAAATGGAACCACAAAACTAGTTATTATGTTACATATCTATGTTACGAGACAAATGGTAGGAATTTGTTTTGATTTAAAACATAACTCACGATCATTTCTGTGTAATTTACTTTGTAGACGAAAATGATAATTCATCATTGTATTTATAACTTGATTTATTTTTCCCGCCACTCTTACAATAAACTGCGATGCAAGTGGCTGATTAAGCTTGCCAAGTTCGGCAAGTATCAGTCTATTTTTGGGAAATATACCTTAAAACTTTGGACACTTGAACCAAGGATGCCACTAAAGAAACTCTGTGACGGCTTGCAGTGCAAAACTTCGCCACTTCGGCTGCATTCATGGGACAAACTATCATTTCTTCTGACACGACCTTGCATTTCATGGCGGAAGAATATTTTTCGAATGTTTGATACCGAAAATGCATTCAATAGTCTTGTAGTATGCGCTAAATGTATGTGCTGTTCAACTCTGCGCATGATGGAAATAAATAAGAAGCAGAATTTTCTAGCAGATTAATAATAAATGTCGTGTACTTTACCGGCAAAGAATGTGCAAATAATTAGCATCCAGTTGTTCAGTGAACGATATAAAAGCAATCGTACATGACTAAGCTTGTATAATCCTCATTTCACAATTTAATTTTTCACAAAGCATTCGATTTATCTCCACTCTACTGCGTAAAGCGATTAAAGTAACGCTAGTGATACAGCCATCTGTCGGTCAGTCGACTATTGAGAGAGGCATCAAACTGTGAGTTGATAATAATGCTAACTCCATTTTTTATAAATTTTAATTTCCTGATTCACATGGAAATGAGACCGTACATATTATCAAGCCCCTGAAAATCAGCATAAGAAATCAATTTCTAAATAATTTTACACCTAAAGCCCTTACTGCGGGATATGCCCATCCCCAACTTTACGAACTCTCATAGGAGAAATCCGCCACAACGCAGGCTTTTTAAGCAAATAACGGAGGTAAAATTGGAATAAGCTGTCATAGTGAGCAAAACAGCGAGCCACTTCTTTCAGGAGATGATGTTTCGATGTGTGTACGTACGGTGACCAGTTATACAACAGTAGAGAAAACAGAGTGAAATGATTTCTCTGGGGGAAAAATGCACCTCCTCTAGTTCGGCTAGCCAATAGAAAGGCTTCATTTCAAATACACTGGATGACGACACAAATGAGACACGTCGTTAGGCCAATGAAAGTGGCTCATTTGAGACTAGAAGTGATACCAGATGCAATCTGAGTGCTGCTATTGGTTCGATGTCATGACGTCACCTTTGTGACACGGTCGACGAAAAAAAGACTTGTTTGACGTTACCTTGTTTCTTCTACTATGCGACATGCCAACACAACCTATTTCTTCCTTCCGCATGGCAACGCTGCTCATTAAAGCTCAGGATTGTTTATGAACTAATGTTCTGAGAAATCTAGCTCAGAAATATCCTGGACAATGTCTGCTGAATGTCCAATGATAGCAACAGCGTAGGTGTTCAGAAAACACGTCTTGGCATTCCTTAAAAAGTTGAACTGATCGTTTAAACATAGCAAGCGCGTAATACAAAACAATTACTCACTCCTGACACAACAAAGTTTTTAAGAGCTAAAATACTTCTGTTTTGTTTTCGTCGCTTTAGAGTCCATATTTCTGACTTGCAGATTTGCGCTTTCACAGCTAAAGTTTCCCCTGCGGGCGATGGTAGTTGCGGGCACTTGTCTATACCGGAATATCGCTCTCGATCTGCACCCTCTGGTCAAATATTCCATTATTCCTGAAGTGGAGGGAAGTCACTGAAATAAGTCCCTCCTGATACGATAATATGCAATTTTATTTGAGCGTCGGTGAACAACGAAAAATGGAAAGTCAGATTTGCATTATGTAAATAGGAACGCATGCTCTCATTGGGCTGGCGGGGAGAAATGAAAAAGATTTGATCGATTGAGTTCATGGAAAGCGACATTGATTTATTTAGGAAAGTACATTAAATTTGTTGATTATGCGACAAAATAAAATATTCCAGCTTGAAATACGACTCCTGTATAATCTACAACAGATATTTAACATTAACAGTACAGAGGAAGAGATTTTGGTTACCAGAGACCATGTTTTTGTTACTGCAATTTTGAGGTAGAAAATCATTCACTTTGTACGCTGTGTGCCGATGGTAGAGTAATAAAATTAGGACAACTTTATTGATAGATTAGCGTCAAATTCCAGTGCAGAGCTAAAAACCCAGCCCCTTGGAAGAGCTGGAAACCGGTTTGTCTGAGAGTTCCCGCTCAACCTGCAGCTTTCAGTTGATTAAAACTTGTCTCATAAATAGCGCTTCGCCTCCAAAAATTCCTGCTTAATGAAGAGTGGAAATTTCGCAGATATTTCACCAGGATCATGTAGTCGTGATCTCTTAAATTAACAGCGAGTCTGCTAGCAGCCTCCCCATAGAAGAAGAGCAAATTTCCTCGACTGCTTTTGAAGTCGGAAGCTCTGAAATAAGAAGCTTTGGCCGTCAGGGCCTGCATTAACACAGGACTTAGAGGGCTGCTCCTCGCTAACTTGCACAAGATTTGCCTTGTCTAGCAACGTATTTTTTTGGTTTCTTTAAACTTTTTTAAAGGCAAAATGCTCAACTTGACGTCATTTAAGACCTTCAACTTCCGCTCTGGAAATATCAAACAGAAAGTGAACATCTGCTCATTTTAGTCTCTCATTTTAAACTTTTTCCGCGACTTAGTTGCTATTATCGAAATCTTCGTGCGCTTCTTAAATGAAATATTCATGATCATGAAACTCGTTATAATTTTTATCATAGAATTTTCAGCTCGTGTTGGTTTTGCGGAATAATTCCTAATGAGAATGTTCCGTTTCACATGGTCAATGAGAGCGTATTCATTTATAGGTATTTAAAAGCCGGTAGACGCACTATGTTAACTACAAAGTAATGATTGTAAACCTTAAACTCAGGAACAAGTATACAAGATAATGAGTTTGTAAATTTTATAAATGTATAAAATATATTTTAACAATTTCAAGGAGATTTCTCAAAATTTCAATTCCAACACAAATGACAAACTTGTACAGGGTGATCAAACATGAGTAACAATTTTACACTATTCAAAATTGTCACTCATATTTGATCACCCTGTACTTTAGGTGGCTCAAACTTATCAACCGGGATCCGTGCCTTCTTTTCACATAAGTTAAGGCCAAATAGATGAACATAAGCAGAGCATTTTTCTACTATATTTTGGAGAGAGTAAGAACTCGAAAAGAGAGACTTTCCTTCTGAATTTTAGCCACAGTAGTGCATGTATGCAGCGGAAGTAACAAGAAAGTCGCGATTGCATATTGTGTTCTGCAAAAACGCTGGCGCTTCAATTTCCTTCGAAAGACTCCAATCTCATCCAAATATTGAAAAAAAAAAATTTTTTCAGAATGGTAATCAAAATTCCGCATCATAAACAGCACGTAGATAATACCATCAAATTAAATTTTCACATATACACGAAAAGGTTTCATCGGTGACAAAACAGTGATGAAGGATAACTACATACAAGTGTTCATAAAACCAAGTGCCTCGTAAACTGTGCTTGGCATTTCCAGCTGTTGGAAATATTACATGCTCCACTTCTGCGCAGATGAGACGTAAATATCTAACTTTCTTCAAATTCCTGTATGGAAAATATGTGTCATTAGGTTTTTTTGTCTCATATTGAGCTGACAGACCATTACAGTACTCAGTAACAGAAAAGTAGCAACAAAAGCAAAGAAGTCTGCGTTTGAGAACTATTTGCGTAAGGATTTTTTGCAAGCAAACTTTTCACTCCAGGGGAAAATTCTGTTTTTCATGTCCTCCTGACATGGGAACATTCTTGTTTCTGTTACGGGACCATTCTTGCTTATGGCATGAGACCATTCCTGCGCCTTCCATGGGAATAATCCTTCTCTTATTACTGGAATATTCCCATCACTGTCATGGTTAATACACCTGCCCCTGTTATTGGAATGCTACTGTTCCTGTTCAGGGAATATTCCTACCACTGTCATGGTAATACGAGTACACCA
>JACJUY010013699.1:0-19192 GCA_014220935.1 Platorchestia sp. MABIK | reverse complement strand
AAAATGGTGGCTGAACGATGCAATTTGAGTTTGCTGTAATATAAAATGATACTAAATCATAGACACGCACGAAGGATCATTATAAAACGAAGTAAAGTTGTTCTCAAGCATCTAACGTCACCCTTGCACGTCGGACTACTTCCCATAGGTCGAAACGAAGTAAAGTTGTGCTCAAGTATCTACCGTCACCCTTGAGGGTCGCACTACATCCCATAGGTCGAAACGAAGTAAAGGTGTGCTCAAGTATCTACCGTCTCTCTGGCGGGTCAGACTACTTGCCATACGTCAAAACGGGATAAAGTTGTTCTCAAACAACCACCCGTATCCTTGTGCATCACTGGCGACTTCATACTGATTGGAATGAAATAAAGGTATTCTAACATAATTTCCCGCACCTTCGCACACCACAAGCGACTTCTTACTGGTCGGAATGAAATAAAGGTTATTATTTTCAGAAATCATTTTCGTATGTAAATGCAGTTGTGATTAGTATATTTTACTGAAAAGAGCAGTGGGTAAATAACTTGCTTATATTGAGCACTTCCGTAAATATGCAGCGAGTTGTTTTACCTTATTACGAATGTTAACTTAAATTATACTTATATTTTACCATGATGAATAAAATTTAATTGTAAATCCTTTAATCGGAACATGCGTCTCGTAAGATTTGCATAATCCAGTAACCAACTTTATTAAGCTTTGACCAATCTTAGACTCTGTCATCGAAACTTTTTGCAATTCTAAACGCCCACGCAAGACCGTGTTTTAGAGAGCTCTATATTTTATCGGTACCTAGCAACAAGAATTTAGCCTTATCACATGCAGCTTGGCCTAAAAAAACTATAAGTTAAATCGCCGGTGCCTCGCATATTTCTCTGCTGTATCACTTCGATAACCCTTCCGCATTATGTTACTTGCATTTCATCCCATTAACTTTATAATTTAATTCCATTTCAATGTAGAAAATTCGGATTTTACAAGGACGATCAAATTTCTCTCGTCAAGAACGAAACTTTTCCCCACTCACACTTTCTAAGAAAAGAGAGCATTTCTGCGATACCCTGGAAAAAATTTGTGCAGCGTTTCTAATGGTTTCGTGCAATTTGTCACAATAAAACACTTTGAGGTCGATTAAGAGCAGTACATAGCGTCAATAACTCTGGTTGCGGTGAAGATTGATTACAGCCTCTATATATTTACAGTCGTAAAAACTCATCGCGCGCTACTACAGCATATTATACCAGAAAATGCAATAGGTCAATAGTGGGCATTGCTGTACAGCCGCCTACTGCGGTTCGTTAACAATCACTGGGGTTAACTGGCGGAATTACTGCAGTGACGAGCATAGCCACGGTGTAGGAGTACTGTTTTAAAAGCGCTCAAGTCGTCTGTATCGCTGTGTAATTATTACTACACTGAATTGTAGTAGTACGACTCTGATTTTAAACATGGAGGAGACGTCTCAGCCGGCAGTTAGACAACTATCGGACAACTAAATAGGAGTGTATACAGTCCCATTAATTTATCGCATTCGAACACGCGTCATTTCGAAACAAACGTGTTCGTGCCAGGTTCAGTGTTGAGGGCTGAGGTGCTGCAAACTGTATTTCTCAGTAAATTTGAAAAGGATCTTTTTTAAGGTAGCTGAAGCGTAAAACACGACAAAGAGAACTTCCACGACATTCTAATCAAACATAATTATCCCTTAGCAAAGTGATCAAGAGGGAAAAGTCAAGAAATAAAGGATAAATATCCATCAAAAATATAATTGTCAAAAACTAATAATCCTAAAACTGTCATGAATCCAGAAATTCAGTTTCAGGCACCGGTTACCTATCTTTCTCATTTGTTTATAGTAATAACAGCCATAGTGTTTTTATGCATTATTTAATTTTTTCTGTAACCCTCGAAACTTTACCTCGGTATAGCGCACGAAATGCTTGATGAGCGTTTCAGTTATACTGGTATAATAATAATATTTTTATATGTACGTCATTAAATGTTTACATCTATCTGCTTGTGTATTTTCCCTCACATTTGTAGCTATTTATATTTTACCTTAATTATATCATTTATGCTTCTGTACTGTATCCTATGTACGCATGACAACGAAAAAACAACTATCACGATTAAAAATGATTTCTCCAATCATAACATCGCTACGGGAACGTCATGGGTACATCACGATCGAATCATTATTCTTAGTTTAAAACAACGCCATCTTTTCAAGGGGAAAAATAAGCCTGTATAAAACTAGGCACCTAAATTAGAAAACGAAATGCAGAGGTAAACCCTTTTGATCAAGCATAACTAAATCGTCCGATTGCTTCCAGGTTCGCACGCTCTGTGCCACGTTTATTCTTAACGATGGAAATATTTAACTTGGCACCTGCGCCAGGGCAGCACGCCGGTAGCTGTGTGTTTGCAAGCACTCACGTCTTCACGCCAGGCTGAGCGCTGCGAGTATATTTGTTTGTCTGCGGCACACCGGCGCATCTCAGAGACTGCAGCTTTACATAGGTGTACATTTAGGCAGGTGTGCCAAGTGCCTTTGTTGCTACTCTGTTATTTCGCCCTGGCTTCTGGTTCAACGATTGTGCGAGTGATCATTAAATCAAAGCAGCTAAATAATGGATATCGTTAGCGCATGGGGCGCTTGACACGAGTAAAACGCGGGTAGCATAACTACGTGCGTCAACCCGCAGGTGGCACAAACTCATGTGTTTAACACGCACGCGGTACAACTATGTGAGTTTGAACGAAAGTGGCACAAGCAAGTGTGTCAACACACAGATGACAGAAACAAGTGTCAAAACCAATGTGGCACAAACATATGTTTCAATACTTGAGTGGCACAAACATATATGTTAAGACGCACGCGGCACAACTATGTGAGTTGAAATGCAAAAGACACAAACATGTGTGTCAACATGCAAATGGCACAAACACGTGCGTCAACACGCAGGTGATTGCGCACACAACACAGGACGTTGCATGAGCCGACACACTCACAGGAACACATAAATATTTCCGTCAAGAGCGGCTCCCACAATGCCGCACTTTCTACTTTTTAATGTCGCCAGAATAATACAAGACCGTGATCGTAAAAATTGACATTTTGCCTTCTAAGGTGTTCTGAAATGTTGCATTTGTTGTGCTTAACGAGCGGCACGACACCGCTCGCCAGACAGACGTCGAGGCCGTCTCGAAACAGACAAATTTTCGCTATATATCCGATGTAAAATATGCAGAGATTTGATGGGCTCCATCAAATTGCGCCTGAGTATCTGAAAATTTGTTATTATGTTCGGGATCCTATTCTATCTGAGGGTGATCATTTAGTCTTCTCAGAGTCAGATCCTCTCACAGCTTATTGTTGTTTACATATCTGCGATGACCATATGGTAACAACCATCACAACACACGCCATCAAAAGGTACTCACCATTAGCTTTTGCGTACCCCCAAGAAGCCATGATAGAAGATTAATACAGGCAGAGAACACCAGGAGAAAACCGGAGCTATGTTTGGAGGACACACCTCGTGTTACCAATACGAAAGCGCTGGCACTACTGACCGCGAAGCTGGTGACGCCGGCCTTATGATCAGAGAGAGGAGCTGTGCCGCGTAGTGAGTGACACGCTCTCAGCTGACTTTACTACGGTGTGCATGAATGAGTTGGGCGGCTTGTGCACGCGCATGGTAGACCTTTATGTATACCGTGTGCACGCGTTAGCTCATGCGACTTTTTAAGCGCACTCCTAAAGTGCGAGATCCTTGGCTGGGTGTTGCTTGCTCGTTCACTCGCTGTGGCTTTAAAAAGACGATACTGGATTTTGGGTCTACATTAAATATGATGGTCTTTATCTGAACAGGAAAAACGTAGGATGCTTTTTAATTGCATGGAAGCGCAGGAGATTAATCAACACTTTTTAGTTGCATGGGATAAGATATGACGACACAAGCCGGGGGACTCGTTTGTGGGTTGCTATTCTAAATCTCATGCAGATAGACATCAATCACGCACAGGCACCAGAGTAGGAGCAGAATAAAAAGAGTGAGAAGAAACACGCGGGAGAATTTAAGATCTGATGTTCATGCTATTTATAGTGAAAAAGTTTTTGCAGAAAAAAAAGACCCCATAACATGCGAAATAATTTTCACTCAAGGCCAAATTCTCGGCAGCCCTACAACGAAATCGTCGACTGGAGATATTTCCAGGAAAATGAAGCTTCACCTCCGGACTCGAGGGCTGACAACTACCAAAATCATCCGTGTTCCAATCTGGGAACTGAAATAAAGTACATTACACAGACACGGCGATGACTCAGCAGTGCTGGGCTGGATAGGCTCAGCGTTTTTTGGTCGGCTGCTTATATTTTCTGTTCAGTATTATTGTAAAACCAACCAAACCAGCGCAGCTCGCTGGGAACGTGACGTCGGATATCAAGCATAATTTTAGTAAGAATTCAATCATGTTGAATGAGGAAATTTATAGAACAACACCGACATGATCACCGAGCGATGAAGAAATCTCTTGAATTAATATCAACAGAAACATCGCACTCAATAATAAGGAAAACCTCGAACCCTACGTGCCAGAATCAAGTAAAACTCGACAGTAAAAATCGCTCGGGCAGAAACCGAGGTTCGTTAGTGTGTGGCCGGTGCGTTGAACGCACCACGTCGCGGCGCGGCAGTCTGGTCTCGTTTGAACTGGATATACTGGATACAGTTAATAGAGGCACGTGGATATACTGGATACAGTTAGTAGAGGCACGTGGATATACTGGATACAGTTAATAGAGGCACATGGATATACTGGATACAGTTAATAGAGGCACATGGATATACTGGATATAGTTAATAAAGGCACATGGATATACTGGATACAGTTAAAAACAGGCAAATGGATATACTGGATACAGTTAATAGAGGCACGTGGATATACTGGATACAGTTAATAGAGGCACATGGATATACTGGATACAGTTAATAGATGCACATGGATATACTGGATACAGTTAATAGAGGCATAGCAATGCGAGGGTGGACTATATATACTCCAAGCAGAAGTCTGATTTTACAGCGGTATGTTCATGAGAAACAAATTTCATATTAAAGGGAGAAATTAAGTACATGGTTTTCGTATGAGTATGATTTTCACTGATTCAGTAAAGTTGTAGGTATATGATTTAATTGAGAACAAAACTTTAGCTCAGAAACATTAACAACAAAAACCTTTTTAGAACTAAAAGTTCAGAGCAGAGCAAAGAAAGTTTTACTGCTCAACAATTCCCCTTGGCGTGCTTTGAATGCATAAGATGGCCATTAAATATTTCAACTAATATTTAATCAACTAATATTTAAATAAATTAATTAAAACTGAGTGAAAAAAGTGTTCGCTAGCTCCGGTTTGCTAGAGAAGTCGTGTTTTGTCGCTGAAATACAGTGTCAGGTAAGTATCAAACTCAAACAAGAAATGATTCTCCATCAAGAAAACTGCAAAGCTCAGATCTCAGAAATAGAAATGTTTTCTAGCAAAAATTTCTAACACCTTCGGTTTCCTTGGTAGACAATGGGCTTCCAGGCATACACAGCAGCTCGCTAGACTGAGCAGACACTAAAGGTGTGAGGGAGCAGCAAAATTTGAGTTCGTGTTTGTAAACACGTGGATGAGTTTCAGTGGCGTCACAAGGCTAGACAGCGCGTGCGTTTGATGTCTGTCGAGATGCACTGTCGGACCGACCAGTAGTCACAAACTCAATTTTCTTGACTACTTAATTAAAGGTAAATGAAGGCCTGACCCAGTTGCTGTTTGCTATTTTTGAAATTGCTTACTACAATTAGCTTTAAATTTGAGATGAATATCGAACTTCAGTTTAACCAATTGCTCTGTGGCACTTGGAGCAGGCATATATAGAGAGAGCGTGCGAGCTGGGATCATGAAGTGGAAGGGAGGAAAATTCTTTCTTTCTGGATTACGGATATAGACGAACTCAGTATATCATTTGCATGACATTCAAGATATTCTATTTTCTGCTCCAGAGAAAATAAATGCTCAGATGGGGGAGTTGAATTTAGCTCTTCCACTGTTACTAAAGGGAAAGTAATTCAGAACATTAAATTGTCAGTCCCCTAAATATATTTGATACTGCCTTGACGTGGGTCATTTTCTGCAGATGCAGTTGCTAGCTCATTTTCACAGAAGGAAATTGGATGCCATAACCAGAGGTTTTGGGAGCGAGAAAATATCTTCTTATGCGAAGGCAACAAGTTCTTAAATTACAATGTTTGAGTTGAGATTTTGCCATGATTATTGCGTAAGCGAATGTGCTATAACTTTGACGCTTATCGAGTAAATACGAAAAACTCTTCATCACTACGGAATTAAATCGAAGTCGAGATCCGCAAAATTCTTCCTCCCCAATGTGCACCAGCATCTTTGCCTGCTCTTCCAGCTTCTGTCGTACAAATCTCACGCCAACGTTTTCGACGTTTTGAAATTGGACAGTCGTCTCGCAGGAAGATTCTTCCTGTACAGCTTTGTTTAATCAAAATAATTACTAATCTTTCATTGTTACTTTTCACGTTGTCTAAATAATTGGGAAGTTTATGTGTGTACAAACTTGGAAAGATTACGTCAGTTTCAGTTCTGTTTGATAACGAAATACAACTTCTATAGAACTGGACATTACGTTACGGGACGCTCTCACGTGTGTCCAGTACTCAGATCTCTTTCAAATCTCTGCTCGATAGCATGATGCGGTGTCATATACCGAAATCCACGGCAATTTTAACTAACATCTTTTTGTTTCGGAAAATGAATTAGTGACATATCTATGACAAATTTGATGTTAAAGTAATTGAGAAAATCATTTATATAAATATACTGTAACATCAATGGATGAATGGACGAATTTCCATCAAAACGGTCGACGATTCTCTTTTATTTTGATCAAAACGGTTTCGTTAGAGTCTGTGTCGAGCGATGTAATGTCTTTGCTAGGAGACCAAGGGCGCCTGTTCAGCGGAAGGGCTTCTCGCTTCAGTTCTGAGAACAATAAGGAGGAAACTGTTTTTCCCCAATGTTGCCCGCCTTTATGGTGCGGTTTGAGAATATCTCCACGGTAAAAAAATACAGTAATCTTTCGCTGACGATCCCAGCCTAGTATGGATTCTTGTGATTCAAATAATAAGATAAATTCAAATCTTTTTGCTAAACACATACACCGAAGTTCCGCGGTTAACGGTTGGTTTGGTTGTGAGTCGTAGAATTTGGAAATCGACTTTACTGCTCGAATACATTTATGTCGTTCCTGAGAAATATGAAAAATACAATTACACGATAACATTTTACCTCGTGTGATAACTGTTAGTTAACACTTTAAGTGCGGCAACTTATTATTAAGTTCAATGCCAAACTCAAATTTAAAGTCAATTGTAGTAAACTATTTTTGAAAAACCAAACATGAACTGGATTGTGCCTTCATTTAACTTTGATTAAGTATTTATCAAAATGGACATTGCGACTACTGGTCGGTCAGTGGCATTTTGAAAATTATCTCCGTGTACCACCGGTGGCTCACGTCGCAGTCAAAGTGTTAAAAAAATCACGAAACAGATGAAAGGTCATTCATTTATACCGGTAAGTGAATGATGTGATAACAGTTATTTAAAAAAAAACACGAAACAAAAGAAATGTCATTCATTTATACCGGTACGGGAATGATGTAATAACAGTTATTTTAAAAAAAATCACGAAACAGATGTAAGGTCATTCATTTATACCGGTACGGGAATGATGTAATAACAGTTATTTTAAAAAAATCACGAAACAGATGTAAGGTCATTCATTTATACCGGTACGGGAATGATGTAATAACAGTTATTTAAAAAAAACACGAAACATATGTAAGGTCATTCAATTATACCGGTACGGGAATGATCAATATACCCAGTGGTACACACATGGCCCAATACGCGGGGAGCGTGACAGTCGAGTCCCCAGTCTAACTTTTTCGCCGCCTGCATGCATTTTTTCGCCACCCAAGTAATTAAATCGCTTGGGCGGCGAAAAACATGCATGCTCCGGTGAAAAAGTTAGACTGGGTCGTCACCTGCTGTGTGTAACTCACGGCCTATCCGAGCGCAACCCTCCTCATGCTGCACAACACCGACCGACTACTGCCCACAAGAGAGGAGCGTAAATGTAATACCTACCAAACTCATCTACCTCATCTTATTTCACTCATGCTTATTGTCACATCATCGGGAAACTCTTTTCCAGTACTCATCAATTATGTTTAATAGCGTTTTATTTCTAGCTCAATCAGTATAAAAAGCATGATTTCGTTTTATAGCATTTTTTCCTAAATGCTACCTTTAGATTACTAGTTTATCATAATACGCTTCATGCTATTCATCATCGAAAATTCTTTGCATATAAAATGATAAACAAGATTCAGATAATCGGTTAGTAATGATTGTCGTTATTGGTTCTACATTACCTGCAAATTATACCACATCGTATCAATTTCGTTTTGATTTAATCACCAAATCTGAATCATTATTTACCGACGTGAATGAAATGATATCGTCTAGCAACCATGGCTTGTGAGTGAAGGCAGCTTAATTAAAATAGTATTCATGAGAATAAAAGTTGTGATCCTCCTTAGTAAAAATGACATTCATTAAAAAAAATTATCGAATGAAAGAGAGTATCACGCCAGTGCAAAGTTAGAAAGCAAGAAAGTTTTAGCTAGATTAGGTAGAAACACAATGGGGAATATGAGTCATAAATAATGATACACAAAGTTTAGGTGGCTGCAGAAATGTTACAGACACAACTCCCAGTGTCGCAGTATGACACAAGGTTTCCTGAATATAGGTGATTGCCTGATTACCTTAAATGTTGTCATTTATCCCAGTATATTACTCTGATAGCCATGTTATTTTAAAATTCTATTTCTTTCCCCGAAATACATTGAAACACTGACCGATTGAGAACTCATAATAATCGTCAGGTGCGAAAGGAATGAGTGACGTATATCTTCTCGTGCAATTAAAAACTTTTCTACACTTTCCTCAATCATTTCGTCAAGATGACCAAGAACTTTCATCTAAATGTCAACTGATTGACCTACAATACGTCAAAATAACAGTACACCTGTGTCAAAATGGCATCTTTCTCTCCAGCTTATAATACGTTCGTCTTACTTCCGCAAGTAGCTACAAGTAAGCACGTTTTTCATTCCGAGTACACTCTCTATCCTGATATTTAGCACACAATAGTTCAGGTATTTGCTCAATCGAACTTGCACCGCAAATCTGTCGAGAGATTTCCTACGCACGTAATTTCGGCAGGAGCTTACAGAAATGTAATAAGCATCAGCTTAGCCGCTAGAAAGTTGCCATTGCGTTTAATGATATTCTCATACTCGGTCGGTCAACTGAACTGGACGGTTTGCAGCTTCAATTGCAATGTAGATCTTTGAGGCAGATTTAATAGCCTGAAAGTCTCAGAACCCACAATTTCTCAAATTTTCACAAATGAAACCAATCTTTAATCCATCGCCGTAGTAAACCGGCATACTCGTATGCACCGCGGGGACCCTACAGCTGCTGGTCCAAATTGTGACGTACTGCTCTTGCGTCACTGACGCAATTAATGCACACAACATAACGGAGCAACTTCAAAATTTTTGCGTCGATAATAGTTTCAAAATTAACGATGCCCAATGCGCTCGTGGTTGTTTAAATTCTTCAGCGGACTCAAGGGCGCATTGAACTGTGAAAATTCCGCACGTGCGATTTAATCAGCTCGACTGTAAATCATATACGGTGCTCACGGGAATATTGTCATGGTTTAATTTTTATATTTACGGTAACAGTTTCATGGTCGCTGCAACTAATATGTCTTTCTCAGTGGCATACTTCATTGGACACTGCTTTCTGTGAGATTTAAGACTAAGCCATGATTTTGATTTGTTCTCAATTAGGATAAATGCGATTGAGTTTTTCAAAGCCATTTAAGTTTGACGTCACTTGCCATCCCGCATTGCCCTCTTAAATACCGTCGAAAGAATTTTAAATATTGCACAAAACGAGCTTCCACATTTTTAGCATTCAACAGAACATGAAATTATGGCGCCAATTTCGCTATTGTTTTAAAACCAGCAGTATGATCGTTCGACGGTTGTCTGCGATCGTGTTCGTCTTGGACAGAGAGTAATTGCCTACAATCAACCGCATTGGCCGAGATGGACGCTAGAAATCGACCACCAGAAGCATGAGCATGGAACGCATCAAGAAAAACAAACATACACCGATACCCATATATTTTTACACGAATACACTGAAACAAACCAAGAAGCGAGTTTTCCTAAAAAACATGTTAGGTTTACGCTGTCTTGTCGACGGAAGCACGAATGAAGGGTTTAGTTTCAGTCAGGGCGTCAGGAAAAAATTCGGTATCCTTAAGCAAGCAAAAACTATGATTTTTCAAATCAATTTACGAGATGCAAAGTTTTTTTAACTGTGTTTGTGCGCAACAAATTGTTTTCAAATACGAGCGATATAAAAGCCACTTCTTCCAACACGCAATATTAATGCTCTTAAATATAAATATATTAATGCATCGAGAATGTCGATGGGCATCTAAAACAAGCACGCGCGGGAAATCTGCATCAAACAGCTCCCTTGCTACATAATGAGCTCGCATTCAAGTTTCATGCAGTGACGATCTGTAATAAGTTTCCTGAGGAATGTACGATAGATAGATATGAAACAATAAAGGGAGTATTTGTATGATCGAGAAATGCAACCCCAGTGACTTGATTAGGCGAAGAATAATGTGCCACATTTTCGATACGAGTAAATTGCAGTTGAAATTTGGTTATAGTAGTATGAACTCATGTGCTGAAACTTAGTTCCCTAGCTGTACGACTTACTGAGCTAAATTAGCAAGCATTTACAAGTAAAAACAACGCAGTCTAGTTCCGAGCTATAAAATAAGTCTGAGTTATACGCTCGGGAAGCTGGTGATCGTTTTTTTGGCTCCTGGTCGTCTGTAATTGCTTGCTTGTCAGAATAATTCACTGTAGAGACGCCAGCCAGTCCAGCCGTTGTTGGGATAGGGCGTCCAAGCATCGAACAAATCAAGAATCAAGGTCAACATACATCTAAGTTTAGATTTTCAAACAATTAGGACGTTGCTACTGTATGTAACTAACGCGTGAGCTCTTACAAGTCTATGGCTTCGCTGCAAGCTGTTCCGCTACGACAATATAAATTGTTTGCAAATCCTGGACTTAATGGCTCCGTAATCAACTCCTAGTCCCAGTACCTAATTTACGTATATCAAAGCTATAAAATAAAGGAACGAATGTCAATATTCGACGCGCTAAGTTCAAACGAAAATTCATTTGTTTTCACATTCATTAAAAAATTGCGCGGTATTTTATCCCGTTGTGCAGATATTGAACAGGGAAAACACAAGAACGCTTTTCTACCTCCGATTTTGTTTCACTCAAAACTAGTCGAATTTGCTTGTATGCTCACTCATTTTGTCGTTGCTCACACTTCCTCCGTACCATTAGTAGTGATCAGCAATTATCGTTGTCTGCAGGTGCTGAGATCTTGGCTTGGCTTAATTCGGATGCCTTCATACAGGGTGGCCCATTAATGAGGTACCTTTTTAAAACTATTATAGCCATAAAACTACATATGGTGAAGAGATGGGGTTAATTCAGAATGAATGAGGAGATCTGAAAGTTTTCTAGCAGCGCATGAAGTTTACCCACAAGAACAACATAGAAAGAATCCAAATGCTAAATGCAATTTTTCCAAACCGAATAATTTCTCGTTTTTTGGATATACTGTGGCTGCCCCGATCTTCAGATCTAAGTGCTCCTGATTTCTTTCTTTATACTCAAAGGAAAATGTTTACATTGAAATGCCTGATACTTAACAGCAATTGAAACTAAACATTATTCAATGCATCAACTACATTTCACCAGAGACATTAAGGAAAGTAATGAACAGCTCCGTTGAAAGAAAACGCAATTGTTTGACTAATAATGGAAGTCAAAAGATATTGTATGCCCTAGTTAAACGTATTTTATTATATCATTTATAAATTTACAAAAACTTTGAAATTTCATCTTTTATTTTGAATTAACCAAATCTCTTTACCTTTTTTAGTTTTATAGCTATACTAATTTTAACAAGGTCCCTTACTTATGGGCCGTCCTGTATTTTCTATCTCAGCATTCAAAAGTTGAACAAGTAAAAACATCGAATGTTATTGGTTGAAAACTATATTTTTTACGCATCTTTCCTCTTCTAAGCTGAAGAAGTTTTGTTCACATAAGAGAACGGCATAAATTAGTAGTAATAAATGCAGATCCAGAAGCGATGTTCGCCAGTAGGAGTACTCAAGTTGCATGCACGTCTTCGTAGTATGTATTCATTTTTATACCCAGCATATGAAGTGAAGAAAAAAGTATCCGTATCGTCTCAATAAAGTTTGCGTGTCCGCCATAATATCCATTTACACGTATCTGATCGATTTAAAAGTTTATAAGTCGTGATACAAAAAATCATACAAAATAGTTGAAAGAAATCAAACGTTCATCGCAAACGCGCAATTAAGAACGCATCTCAAAAAACAGGGTGGTACACCAGAGTTCGTAATGTAATATTCTAAAATAACTTTTCAACCGGCCTCTTGACGCAACTATACCCAAGTCCAAATTTCACAATTGCCGATGTCAAGAACTTGCAACTGCCCCCGTCGATGTTTAGAAACTGAAATGAGGAATCTTACTCAAATCAAAAGTGATTTTTTTATGATGCTTTAAATTAGTCTTTTTCTGATCCAGCCAAACTGAATGGTTGCCTTCCTCAATCGTGTTTATCAAATGTCTTTTAGATTTTTTTATGTTGATAGAGATTTGCGTACTATTGTGAAGGTCGATTTATAACCCTGATTTTCTTAATTCGTGTTAATTTGATTTGCTTTCGTTATTATTTATGGGTCATTATCTTTTTGAAGCCTTAATTATTTTTCTGTTTTCTAACATTCTGTACGAAAAACGAAATGATTTCAAATAAAATTTAGCGCTAATTGGTGAAATTCGATGATTTTTTACCACACGATGTCAGCGTGAGTCTGGAGGTAAAAAATAACCCCAGAACATGATGCTGCCATCACCAGGCTTAACGGTGGGAGAACTGTTCTTTTATTTCATGGCACTATTTGTCCTTCGTCTAATAATCTCTTTTCAATTGTTTCAGTCAGGTCAACTTCGGTTTCATCTAATCATATGTAATTAGCAAAAAGTCATGTAATTCGATGATAAGTCGACAAGAGCACTAGCGTATTCTGAACGAGCAGCAACATGTTTCTTTCATCAGAAGTGGAACTCTTCGAACACGCCCTTCTCAAGAGCTTTTTGACGCAAATGCATCGGCGATTTTTTCTACTGCTGCCCATTTGATCTGATTTTTGACAAGATATCTTAAGGATTTTGTTCCATTACTAGAAGCTTGGAGTGATGTCGTTGAGATGACTTGTTTACAGCACTTTATTTTGTTTAATTTTCACCACAGTTTCCCGCAATTTTTATTCCATAATGATAAAGTGAGAGGAGAAAATAAGGATGCCGATTATTTTCTAGATTTTCCTGCACCAATTCTCTTTGAGGTGCTGTTGAAAAATGGTATAACTTGTTCCAATGTTGCATTCTTTTGCTTCCAGCATCCTCAGAATCATGGGCGGTATTGATAGTAATGTCTCTTTAACAAAGGAAAACGGGTCTGGAAAGTTCAAAATAAAATAATTCTGCAGTAGCTCGAGCTGTGCTTTTGAACAAGATGACGCTATTAAATTATGTTTAATCTAAAATAACTCCATCAATGATGCTTCTAAGCTTGAGAACAAAAAGCAAGGCGAAAACCGATACACGCAAAATCATTTTTAATAAAAATTACTTTACGTGTAGCGATTTCCCCTCCTTGTTTTCCGAGTTTCATTGTTAATTGCACGACATGCAATAATTGATTTCGATACATTTGCCATTGTGTTCGATTTTTTCCTATGAATTTTTTTTCTCAACCATGTACACAAATGTGTTAACACCGGAGCATGTCGATTTTTTCCTTTAAATTTTTTTTCTCAACCATGTACACAAATGTGTTAACACCGGAACATGTCGATTATTTTAGTACGCTGCAAACATATTTTTGAACTAATGTTCATTCAAGGAACACGTGAATACAAAAAAATTAAGTGTAAGTTTATTTTTTGCCCCATTAGTTGCAAAATCAGTCCCCGGATTTTTGAAAAAGTTATACACACTGCTTGCTGCGTAAGATCTATGTCGACATGGCTTCGCTACACACAGTGATTTTTTACAAGAATCAAGTATGAGATTTTCCTCGAAAAAATTTCCGCATTAGGCACTTGGTGACCTTGGAGAAGAGTGAGATACTCAGCGTTCAAATTTTACTTGAAATGTACTCGAATTTTGTGTAAGAAACGTTCAAACACGGGAATTTTGGTCATTTTAGGCACCGGAATCAAATCCTCTTAGAAAAACCTCTGCTGTTAACTGAAGCTCAACACCGACGTGAATAGTTTGAAAATCCAACTCCAGACTAACCATTTCACCGCTGCCACTTGCAATGCATCGTAAATATACAGGATATGGCAGTCAATCCTGCATTTTCAAGAAGGCTTTTTAAGCCTAAAAATGCAGGTCGACCTGCCCTTGCCGCCCCGGAAGGCAGAACACTGACGGGCGTGCGCAGAAAAGGACGAGAAGGACAACACGACGCACAGTTGCAGCGCTCAGTTTGCACGGCGCCTCAGGCAAGGGGGGGATCAGTTTGCTGAACGTTTTTGCTGACATCATGGAGCCTTTTTTGGTGTAAAGCAGTTTTCCTCATTTGAATATCACATTTCTCATGAAAGAAATTATCTTCCTTCCATTAAAAAAAATACATTTATACGGCATGCTGCTAAAATATTTTGAAGCTATTCTAGATGAAACTAATTGTTATCTTCTAGGTGAATTAATGGGGCGATGCTTAAATAGAAACAGTCTTTCAGTGAAGAATTAACATGGCTTGTTCTTTGCTGGCGGGAGTTTGTACAAGCCTGAGCCACTGGGCAGCTCTTGAATCAACACTTCGGCTGTATATAACTCCAAGTCTGCTGACTGTCTCTGACACTTGCATCCAGTACTCTTCCGTGCACGATTGACTCGGTGTCTGCACTACACGTCGAAACAAGAGTCCTTGCGGTCCAATAACATGTGAGTACTATAGATAGTGAGAAAATGGGTAATCGATAAATGCTGAGAAAACTCTGCTTTCTAGGTTTCTTAAACGAATGGTAGATTTAGAAATTAATTCAATAACAGTAAATTTTTAGAATAATTTTGCGCAGTGAGGTTATTCCTAAAAATTTCACAAGTTTGTTTCTTAATCCCTCACTTAACATCGAAAATTCTACTGTTATAAAAACAATCCCTAATTGGCTGAAGGAAAATCCTGAAAATCCATTCACATAAATGAATGTCAATGAGCTTCGACATAAAAATGACAAATTTTGCGGGCTGTTTTGTTGTAGCTTTCCCGTTCCTGGAGAAAGCTACGAGCAGCCTAAATTTTCATAATTGAGGGAAAATCATGTGTCTACTAAAGCACGCGTCATAACAGCAATAATTAGGAGAAGTTTTTGACCGATACAAATTTCCCGACCAAAAAATCCGTGATTCGTGCAAAAAGAAATTATTCTCATCACAAAATAGCTTTCAGAAATTGTACCCTGTCCAACACATATTAGAGCCACCAATGTAAGGCTGTTAGAGCTCGTAGATGGTAGTGAGTCCAGATTATTATTAGATTATTAGTTAGTTTAAGCCTCCCTATCCTCAACAAATGAGATCCAAAGAGAGGAAGGAAGAAGGCACCATTTAGTATGGAGTTGAGGGAACGTGGAATCTATGCAGAAAGGGCATAGAGACAGTAAGATGAGAAAGAAGTTCATGAAACAAGATCAAAGTTGAAGAAGAAAGTAGTAGGTGTTGAAAAAACAGGACAGCAGTGAACCTAAAAAAAGTTGGTCCATAACAAAACAAAAACCTGTTATTTTAACACAAAGAAAGCCTACCTAACCTTTAGCTCGGGCCCTCACATTACCCCCCTGGGAGCGCTAATTCCCATAGATACAATAGTTGTATCCCCCTGAGGGGTAGTGAGTCCAGAGCAGTACCCAGGAGTGCTCCATCTCCAAATCAAATTCAGTGTTGTACTAAAGTGTGCTAAAAGCATTCTAAATTCATTTGTTGTATGATACTAAAAGCATTCTAAATTCATTTGTTGTATGATACTAAAAGCATTCTAAATTCATTTGTTGCATGATACTAAAAGCATTCTAAATTCATTTGTTGCATGATACTAAAAGCATTCTAAATTCATTTGTTGCATGATACTAAAAGCATTCTAAATTCATTTGTTGTATGATACTAAAAGTATTCTAAATTCATTTGTTGTATGATACTAAAAGTATTGTAAATTCATTTGTTGTATGATACTAAAAGTATTGTAAATTCATTTGTTGTATGATACTAAAAGTATTGTAAATTCATTTGTTGCATGATACTAAAAGCATTGTAAATTAATTTCTTGCATGATACTAAAAGCATTGTAAATTAATTTCTTGCATGATACTAAAAGCATTCTAATTTAAAACAGTACAAAGTCAAGTGTGCCGTCCTGCACAGTGCACCAAGTACAGCATGCTCAGAGTACATTACATGTTCAGTGTACCAAGCAGCGCGCTCATGCAGCGCACTGCAGGGAAATACCAGATGAAATCAACGACGTTCACTCGACAACAACTTCACATTGCAGAAGAAATGTAAATAAAATAATTTTCATGTCCTTGAAAACAACAGTTTATACGAGAAACAGCGATGACTGTTCACACCGATAGTTTCCAGATCATCTCTCTTCAGGCCAGATTCCAAAGTCTGAGCTTAACGGTCAAATTTGATTCAAACGTGAGGATTTTGAGGGAGAAAAACTTGTCTATCGACTCCAGGATGTATACAAACGCAACACTGAAATATCAGCGCCCAGCAGCTGCGTGACTGATCCTTCACAACCACAACTCACGGTTCTAGCAATGATCATCACTGAAGTTAGAACTTAGTAAGGTTGTGGGACTGTGTTCTTTTAAATTTCAATGATCAAAAGTTCGAATCATCCTCAATGAAAATCATCATCATCTGTTTCATCATTGAGATGCTTTGCCTGCACGAGTGTTAGAGCGTTGGCACGACTCAGGTTCACTTTAGGGTTTCAGATTCGTGGATGAGTGTTTAATGTCTTGCATTATTTTTCGGTACTAACCAACAACAAGCGCTGCTAATATCCCAGTGGCACAGCTGCGTACAGCTTGACGTGTTTCATTTGACCGGTAAATAGAGCAGTTTTATCACCTTACTCAAAATAATACCAACAATAAGTTTAAAAGTGTAAAAATTATCCTGAAATTTCTATCATGCTCAACCGTTACTTTCACACCTCGAGAAGTACTAAAAATTTAGATGAAATTTTTAGCATTGTAAAATATTAGATTTTAATTTTCAGTGAAAGACAATTTGGAATCGGGAAAATAACTTTGACGAACATTTTGATTATGCAATATGCCGCAATGAAATGAAAGCGCAATGAAATGAAAGTATTTTCGTTGAATCAAGTTCTTCACGAGACGAATATATGAAAAGCGCTCAGGGGCTCTAACCTCGAGGGCCAATAACCGATGCTGTGATGAGATAATTTCTGAGTTCACTAAACTGAAGTCACTTAACATCTTTTTGAGGTCATTGAACTGAAGCCATTAAACATCTTTTTAAGGTCATTAAACTGAAGTCATTAAACATCTTTTTGGGGTCATTAAACTGAAGTTATTAAACATCTTTTTGGGGTCATTAAACTGAAGTCAATAAAAATCTTTTTGAGGTCATTAAACATCTTTCTGAGGTCAATCAACACCTTCAAATCGTCGCAGCAGGCGGTGACCTCGCTGTGAGAAGCTAGAACATAAATTGGAGATCTTATGGAACGTGACTTAGTTTAGATATTTTGGCACTCTTACACTCTCAATTCATTTCTAAACAGTTTATAACAATATCTTATAGAAGAAAAAATCCCCACAAAAAAATTCAGCTAAATCAAATTGGCACATTTGTTTAAGCAAGTTTATTTCACTTGTATTACTTAAAGTATTACTAGTGAAATAAAGGCTGCCAGAGGCTGTAGCTAGTGCACATCCAAAGCTACCGTTACTCTGCTCCTTCTGCTATGATGCCTGTGCGTGAAGTCCTAGTGTTACTGTTCCTTCTGCTATGATGCCTGTGCATGAAGTCCTAACGTTACTCTGCTCCTTCTGCAGGACGCTGCGACCGCTGCTGGTGCTGCTGCTGGTCGCTGCGGCGGCTCCGAAGAGAGTTCCCCGAGGAGGATTTGGTGCTGGATTTGGTGGAGGCTCAGGAGGAGGTGGATTTGGCGTTGGAGGCGGTGGAGGAGGCATTGGTGGAGGCAGTGCCGGATTTGGAGTTGGAGGTGGTGGAAGTGGTGGTGGAGGAGGAGGAGGCGTTGGTGGAGGCGGAGCCGGATTTGGAGTTGGAGGGGGAGGAAGTGGCGGTGGTGGAGGAGGAGGTGTTGGTGGAGGCGGAGCTGGATTTGGAGTTGGAGGTGGCGGCGGTGGATTTGGAGTTGGAGGTGGAGGGAGTGGTGGTGGAGGAGGAGGCGTAGGTGGAGGCGGAGCTGGATTTGGAGTTGGAGGTGGCGGCGGTGGATTTGGAGTTGGAGGTGGTGGAAGTGGTGGTGGAGGAGGCGTTGGCGGAAGCGGAGTAGGAGGTGGATTTGGAGTGGGAGGAGGATCGGGAGGGGGTGCTGGTGGAGGAATAGGAATTGGTGGTGGATCTAATGGTGGTAGATTTGGAACAGGTGGGGGATCGGGAGGAAATTCTGGAGGCGGACTCGGAGGTGGATCAACTGGAGGAGTTGGGGGAGGAGGCGGATCAGGTGGAGGAGTCGGTGGTGGATCAGGTGGAGGAGTTGGTGGAGGTGGTGGATCAGGTGGAGGAGTTGGTGGAGGTGGTGGATCAGGTGGA
>JACJUY010013696.1:0-16366 GCA_014220935.1 Platorchestia sp. MABIK | reverse complement strand
CCGGACATACCTCGAGTGGCCGGGCCGGGCATACCTCGAGTGGCCGGGCCGGGTATACCTCGAGTGGCCGGGCCGGGTATACCTCGAGTGGCCGGGCCGGGTATACCTCGAGTGGCCGGGCCGGGCATGCCGGGTATACCTCGAGTAACCGGGCCGGGCATACCTCGAGTAACCGGGCCGGGCATACCTCGAGTGGCCGGGCCGGGCATACCTCGAGTAACCGGGCCGGGCATACCTCGAGTGGCCGGGCCGGGTATACCTCGAGTGGCCGGGCCGGGCATACCTCGAGTGGCCGGGCCGGGCATACCTCGAGTGGCCGGGCCGGGCATACCTCGAGTAACCGGGCCGGGCATACCTCGAGTGGCCGGGCCGGGTATACCTCGAGTAACCGGGCCGGGCATACCTCGAGTAACCGGGCCGGGCATACCTCAAGTGGCCGGGCCGGGTATACCTCGAGTGGCTGGACCGGGCATACCTCGAGTAACCGGGCCGGGCATACCTCGAGTAACCGGGCCGGGCATACCTCGAGTAACCGGGCCGGGCATACCTCGAGTAACCGGGCCGGGCATACCTCGAGTAACCGGGCCGGGCATACCTCGAGTGGCCGGGCCGGGTATACCTCGAGTGGCCGGGCCGGGTGTACCTCGAGTGGCCGGGCCGGGCATACCTCGAGTAACCGGGCCGGGCATACCTCGAGTAACCGGGCCGGGCATACCTCGAGTGGCCGGGCCGGGTATACCTCGAGTGGCCGGGCCGGGTGTACCTCGAGTGGCCGGGCCGAAGGAAGGCTGCAGACCAACCCACACTTCCGGAGAGTCTGTGCCGTGCTGCTTGTGTATCGAGCGACTCTGGCCGTCATGCTGTGATGCTTGTGTGTATATGTGGTTTGTTCGTAAAGTCTGCTGTGATGTTTGTGTGTATTTGTGGTTTGTTCATAAAGTCTGCTGTGATGTTTGTGGTTTGTTCGTAATTGCATTCGTCTTCTCAGGGGGCATAGAATAGGCAATAGATTGATGTTAGTTACGCCTCTCAGGGGGATACAACTATTGTATCTGTGGGAATTAGCACACCCGTGGAGAAAATGTGATGTCTCGAGCTGAGAGTTGGATAGGCCTTCTTTTTGTTAAAATGAAATGTAATGTTTTATTTTTTTTATGTTACGGACGTTTTTTTTTCGGTTCTCTGCTGCCAGGTTTTTCAGCAACTACCACTTACCGCTTCAACTTTTATCTTGTTTCATGAACTTCATTCTCAACTTATTGTTTCTATGCACCTTGTGCATAAATTCCGCGTTCCTTCATGTAGGAGGAGGAATGCATTAAATGGTGCCTTCCTCATCATTTCTTTAGAACGTCTTGGTTGCGGTTAGGGAGGCTTTAACATCTAATCGAATCTAATCTGTATCAGAGCGGCGATGTGTCACTTCCGACGTATGTATAGTGGTGTGTGTATGAACGTTTAATATGTACAAAAATTGCGTGTATACCAGCGTTACGTGTGCACCACCGACTGACGTGCTCTAAATAGGCACACACGGGGATGCTTGTATAAAGATGCGCGTGTATACAATAGCAAGTAGTATACACGGGGATGCATGTATACAATAGCAAGAAGTATACACGGGTATGCATGTATAAAGACGTGCCACACACGCACACACACACACACACACAGGGGCTGGCGCAGTCGCTAGCCTGTAAAGCAGACCTCGTCGACCTCAGAAGGTCAGCACGTCTCCCACGCAGCGATGATGCTGCTGCTGCTGTTGCTGCTGCTGTTGCTTGTCTGGTGTAGCTGCGGTCATTGTGGTGCTGCGGCTGTTGTAACTGAAGCAATGGTTGGCTGTAGCTACTGTATTGCTGCATCTGTTCTATTGCTGTAGCTACTATATTGCTGCAGCTTTTGGAACTGAAGCCGTGGTTGGCTGTAGTTATTGTAGCTGAAGCAATGATTAACTGTAGCTATTTTAGTGCTGCATCTAATGTAGTGCTACAGCTGTTGTATTGCTGTAGCTATTGTAACCGAAGCAATAGTTGCAGTCGCTGCGCTGCGTCTGCATTCACTTCAAGTATAGCAACATCTGCTGGCAGCTGTAGCATCTGCATCTATCTGGAGTCGCTGCACTGGAGAGATTTATACTCGTGTGCAGTGACTGACTGCAGCATCCCCCGCACCCGCGTTGACACCACAGCAGACCGGGAATTACGGGAATTGGACTCGAGAGCAGACCGGGAATTGGACACCAGAGCAGACCGGAAATTTTCGTGATTTAGGCACCAGAGCAGACCGGGAATTGAGGAAATTAGCCACTAGAGCAGACCGAGAATTGCGGAAATTAGCCACTAGATCAGACCAAGAATTGCGGAAATTAGCCACTAGATCAGACCGGGAATTACGTGCGGCGAAGCATCCCAGTAACAATGATGTGTGGAAGTTTTCACCTCACACCGGCGTGTGGCGCTCGCAGGTCGTATTGTGTGTGTGCGAGGTGGGCGGGCGACTTGAGTAAATATTCTGAGGAAGCTTTGCTTGTATTTGAGGAAGTGAGATCAGGTTGTGACGGCCATGTTCCGGGCAATTGTGGCCTTAGTACTACTGTGCAGAAACCGGTGTTGTCTAGTTGTGTATCCTGGTCGAGTCTGCTGTAGTGTCCAAGTCAGTGTTTCTGAACACGTTCAAAGCCGATTAACCACTTGGTAAATTGCTCATTCACGTATCGATGTGAATGAGTAGCATTTAAATTGTTTCCACATCTTTTTAGAAGAGATTTAGGCACACGGAGTAAAATCTCTTCATGCTGTTACATTTTCACTCTTCTTATGAAAGACGCAGTTTTTTCCGAGCAGCTATGTCATTTTTTTAAACTCTGCTCTTTACGACCTAACTCAACATGACACCGCTGGACGCACATGTGCGCCCAGCGGCAGCGAACGTGTTAACCTGGGTTCAATTGAACCCCAGGGGTTCGGGATGGTACAGTTTGAACACTAATACTGCATATAGTTACATACGTTTGTTTTGAATTTGAAGAAAAAAGTACATTTTTTCAAACTACGAAAGATTCGATGAATGCGTGTATGGAACTTGTGGGGTTCAGTACCTCCAACAAGGTTAAAAACCACTGGACTTCAAGTTTTAGTCTAGGCTGCAGAAATTACTTGGTGTTAAAGGTACAGTTTAGTATCTCTTCATGACAATTTACGCATGATTACAAGTGAGTGCTGGCGGACCATAAATAGCGTTAGATGTTGCAACGAGAAGAAAAATTAGTCAAGGTGCAGTTCGGTATCTCGTCATGGCAATTTACGCATGATTACTCCGAGTGAGTGCATGCAGATCATAATAGCATTAGATGTTGGAACGAAATGAAAAATTCAGATTTAACGCTCCGCACACTCTGTATTGGGGTCGGCAGCTGTTGGAAAAAACGGAAATTCTCCGTTGTTTTCGATTGGTCGCTCACGCGCGGCGGCGCGCGACTGGTCGGAAATGCTCGCGCTCTTCGTGAGGGAACTGTTGGGCTGCCTTCAGCCCGCAGTGGCTGGGCTACCTCAAGCACACAAACTGGAGTAATCTACTCCTGTGCTGTGTGGAGCAGGTATGGACGTTGCGTGAGTGAAAATAACTACGAT
Organism: Platorchestia sp. MABIK; assembly: GCA_014220935.1. Taxonomy (NCBI): domain Eukaryota; kingdom Metazoa; phylum Arthropoda; class Malacostraca; order Amphipoda; family Talitridae; genus Platorchestia; species Platorchestia sp. MABIK. The sequence goes on along the minus strand of JACJUY010013696.1, from coordinate 12,734 downwards.
CGGAATGAATCCTCTATTTCCTTTAATCTTGAGGAATGATCTGTAAGCAGTAGTTTGAGTTTACTGATGGAAATGAGCTTTTTAATTTTGAAGGATTAGGCTCAATTCAGTATGTCAAAATGCTTATGATTTTTTGAAAAGAGCAAAAACACGTGCACTTGGGTACTTGGGTGTTTTTCTCAATGGAAGTTTGCGTGTTTGAGACTTTCTGGCTTGTTGATGAGCATAATTTTTGTCCAGATGCTGTAAAAAAGCGACTTCTGGAGTTTTTGGATTATAACATGTGTTCGTTGATAACGTTAACGTTTGTGTACATTTTTCTTAGCTGTATACACTCAAGAGTTGAATTGTCTGTTTGTACAAGCAATTAGCGCGACAAACAAGTCGAACTTATAGGTGCTATGAGCAGGAATTTCGCCGATTGCATTGTATTGACGCTGTCTGGTTACACTTAGGCGAAGTTGGTTGTCGTTTGTCCATGAATGTTATTAATGTTGACTGGGATGGGTATAACCTGAAGTTCAATATTCAACTAAAATTTAAAGTTAAAAGTTGTTGTTGAAAATTTTACGAATAGCAAACAAATAACTGAGTGTATTAAATACCAATAATTTTAAAAAATTGTTAAAAAATTTTCAGACGACCCATGGAGGGGTCGTTTCGCAGCTTGAAAAACTTAAGCACGACCCACGTCGTATGGCAAGCAAGGTGTTACGGGATCTCTGTGATGAAAGAAGTGGCAGTTCCACGGTAATTCTGGCGCTATTTCAGCGCCGTGTGTTGCTAACGCGCGGTCACTCTAGTGCTGCTCTGATTGATATGCGCTCATCACAGATGTTGTTGTGACAGCTTTTTCAAGGCAGGTGTAATTTATGCGTGGAAGCTATTTTAAATATGAAGTGCATATTTTCCTTTTATTCCCCTGCTGATGCGTTGGAGTGTCCTTAGTGTGTAATTCAGTTTTTGAATTTAGTTCAGGAAAAAACACCTCCAGTTTTCAAGGCGAGAGTTGGGATAGGCTAAGGTAGTTGGTGAAAAATAGTGAATTTTTATGGTGAGGGTCTGATTCTCACTGAAAATGTTTCATTCTTATTCAATATTTGCGGGGTTGATGGCACTGTCAAATGTACGCTGTAAAAGCGGCAGCGTGATGAGTATTTACGGGTAATTTTTCCGTGTAATTTGAGCATGATCAATGAGGGCAAGTGCGCTCTCACGCATGCTTGTAATTCCAAGGTCATGTTCCTCATCAAACGACGTGAGGTAATTACCGTGCACGCCAGGTCAAGTGAAGTAGTGACCATGCACGTAATTGCCGAGTTATTTTGCATGCACTTGTAAGAACTGCCCATTGTTGTTGGGCTGCACTGCAGCTTTACTTGTCCTGTTGTACGTACCGCTGAGTGTTTCGTGAGGACTATTAGTGAACTAGCGCTGTCAAAAATGACGTCATTATTTTCGAGGTGAAAGCTCTAATTCGTTCGCCCTAACTCATTACCATGAACAGAGGAACAGTCTCTGTGCACGTACCTTGCAGTGCCTGTGCACTCTTACCACGGTAGAGGAAACAAGGTGGGATCATTTCTAAGGGAGAAAATACACCTCCTCTTCTTCGACTAGCCAATAGAACGGCTTTATTTGAAACAAATTTTACGACGTCACCAAAACGCCATGTCGTTTGGCCAATAGTGGAGCCAGATTTGGGGGTAGCAGTGCTACCAGGTGCAATATGAGCGCTGCTATTGGTTCGTTGCCGTGACGTCAGCAAAAGCACACCGTCAACGAAAAAAAAGACTGGTTTGAACCTACCTTGTTTACTCTACCGAGGTGGGAACAAAGTAGTTGAATCACGTATTTGGGCTACGGGCCTAACCTTGTTATATTTGAAAACGTGACAGACTGGTTCTTGCTGTAGATACTGGACTGTACACCGCACGCTGGATCTTACTTTAGTATAGATTGTGATTATCGTAATCGCTTCAATCTTGCTACTCGTAGTTACATAAATGCTTTCATTCAGGTCTACCACTACTCTTCACTATCACTCGTCCTCCAAGTTATGTTAAAAGTGAGCGCTGCACGAGTATTTTATTTACATTCAGCTGTACAAACGGTTCGGTTTCTCGGTCTGTATGTCTGTTGCTTGCGCAAGGGTCAAATCTGAACGCTTCGAGCGACATAAAAGCTGTACCTTCATTCTTCCTTCGCCTGTGCTTCTGACCTACCCTGCCTGTCGTGCTGGTGACTGACTAGTCGACACCAATTACGAAGACTAGTAGTTAACCGAGACGTGATGTTCTTGAAGTGGGTGCTTCATAATAATGGCTGCGATTACTGCGCAAGAACAATTCAATCACAAATGGCGTTGACGCAATTCTCGGCAATTGCGTGGGGTGGCGATGGTTCTAATTGTAATAAATTGTTCTGGAGTCACATTTTCAAGGAATTTTCGCCGTCGGCGTGGGTCGACCGGCAGCGAAAGTTCGTGTGTTGATTTAGTTTCGCGTGCGTTGGGCTGTTTTTATAGCCTAATTCCTTGTGTTTTTTTAAATAAAATCTTGAAGAATATTTGTTGGGTCATAAAGTGAAATATTTGAAGAAGTGAGTTCTCAGGGTTGCCATATCCTAAGTACTTATTTTTTTAAATGTGCAACCGTTTTGGAAAATCAAAAAAATCGTTGCAAACCCAGCACTTGGTCATTGGGGGATGGATGCGAGTCGATCACAGGACTCGAAATATTAAAGACTTTGAACTTGTTTGCGTTTGTGCGTGCGAGTGATCAGCTTTGTCTACTATAATTAATATTTGTTCATTTATATCTCATTCAAGTTTAGGCTTGAGGAGACATTATCTTGTTTCCTTATTTCGAGTGCTCAACATATCTATGTTTGGATTGACCCAGTTGTTTTACGCATGAAATTGAGTTGATGATTGGGAAAGTGCTCCTTTACTCGATTTTGAACTTCGCAATACCCTGTCACCATCGTTGTTGCGTCCACCGAGTGTGGGTGACTCAGGCGTTACAGACGGGAGGAAAGGCGATTCTTGATTTGAGTTCTGGGCACAACGTTATAAGTCGACGCAATTCTTGAGTTGTGTTGTAAGCATAACTTTAGAAGTGACACGATTCTTGAGTTGTATTTTAGACATAACGTCAGAAGTGACGCGATTCTTGAGTTGTGTTGTAAGCATAACGTCAGAAGTCGACGGCTGACGGCCTTGTGTGGAGCGGCGCGGCGCAGTCTTGCTGCGGCGTTACGAGGGCGTGCCGAGTACGTGCGGTTGCGCCCATGTAGCGTGCTTCCGCCCTGGCCTGCCTGCCTCCCCTCGCCCGCCCCCAACGTGACGTGCGCGCCACAACCTCCCATGTTGACGCCACACCGCCGTCGCCAACCCCACCACTCTACCGACCGCGCCATGCCAGGGTCCACTGTCAAATGGCGTGCCTAAAATCCCTCACTTGCAAACCAATTCAGCCTCAGCGTCATAGTGTGAGAGAATCTCTCTGGACGCGAAACTGACAAATTACGCCATAACTCTTGAATTCGTAGCATCTTAACACGTTCACCACGTTTTCGCGGTTGTTAACGGTTGGTTTGGTTAGGTTGTAAGTAGCAGAATTGGGAAATCGACTTTATGCTCGAATACATTTTTATCCTTCCCAAGAAGTGTGAAAATGCAATTGCACGATAACATTTCATCTCGTATGATGAGTTATTTTCTAAAAGGATCACAAAACAGAAGAAATGTCATTCATTTATACCGGTACGTGAATGAGCAATTTACCTATTGGTACACGTATGTTCCAATACGCGGGGAACGTGTTAAACACTGGTGCTATTCGGCGTGAAATTCACCCGGTGTGCTCTCAATTGTACTCTCTTGGACTTCTATGGCTTCAAGCGACGCCCTATAACTCCGTAGTTGTATCGTGTGTTGAACATCGCTCATCTTCTCGCATGCCACGTCAGATCACCATTTCCCCGCTCAGAGCCTGATGAAATTGCGCGTGACGTTGCAAGTGATCGGAAACCGAGGTACCTATGTTCTGCTGTAGAATGCGTCATTATTGGTTCTATCATGTGTGTACAAAGGCACGCATCGTTAAAGTGGAAGAGGAGTTGTTAATGATCTACGAGGTATCTCCTGTCAAACAGAGCCGCCATCGTTGCGAGAAGAAATCGCTCTATTGCTAAACTTACGACGAACGTTCTTACAGGGCTAGGGAGTCTGTCAATTTTTCTCCGACTCTAACCCCGACTCCTCTCGCTCCAAAAAGCTCTGACTCTTGACTCTGACTCCCCAGCCCTGGGTTCTTATAATACAGTGTACTGCTCCATCCTGATGGCATGCCAGTGAGCTCTTGCAGCTCAAAGTAAGCTACGATATCTGATAGAAGCGATCCTCGAGCTCTGCGTCTCATGCAAAATTCTACTAAAGCTAACAAAAAATTGTCAGTTGTTCAACTAAAACGATAGTCTACTTGGACTTATTTAAATCCGTGCGAGTCGTGGTTTGCCCAAGAAGACGTATCAATAGAGCATCGACTGTATTGTTGATTTTCCAATATTTGAAGGGTGACCATTCACTTCATGAGAGACCACTTATATGCTGCGTCCGCCGAATCAAGAAATTAATAGCAAGTGACATTCACAGCTCAATAGATCTGTTCGTTTGAGGCGTCACATAAGCGCGCAATTTGTAACAGAGGCAGCGATGTAGCCCAACATGCGCATGCCGTCACCATAGTCACACCGGATGGCGGGTCACCGCCATAGGTCAGCACGCCGGACCTGTCGTTGCTCTTCCGCACAGCCGGAAACTCGGCCTTCCTGTCCGCTCTCCCTGAACTCCCGAGTGTGTGTCTATCTTTGCGCGCGTATCCCCTATCTTGAGCTTTTGTGTGTTTGTTAGTGTATCTGTATCTTTTCCCGTGTGTCCATATCTTTGTATTTTTGTGTCTTTGTGTCTGAGTCCGTATCTGTCTTTTTGCATCTTTGTTTGTGTCCTACTCATTGTCTGAGTGTACTACGCATTGCAATTCAGGATTGTCCTTGATAGTCGCCCATATTGGTGTCCTCATTTTGAGAATTTAAGAACGAGTTCCTCGTTACAGATGTTTCACGGTTGAGAATTAGAGTTTAGGGAACATTTTTCGCTAAATTTAACATTTTTCCTGATTTTTCTCGTGTAGGGATGCGTAGCGATTTGGGATAAAGGAATAATTGTATATACTAGTTTGGAAATTTCACAGGTGAACGGTTTTGCATTCGCGCAACAGTGCAATGTCGGTCTTCCACCCCACGGTCTTCGAGCACTGATATACCACGCCAGTGTCGTGACATGTGCAGAAGTGATAGCATCACGGCCGGGGGTGAGGCTGGAGGATGAAACTGATCAATGCTCAGGTCCAGCACGCGCGGCATCGTGAAGTTTATTAACTGAAATATAAATGCCTCGTGTTTTTTGGCCCGCGCATCAATGATGACGGAGTGAGGCCTCCACGTTCTGCTCGATGTTGATGTCTGAGTTCTCAGCTGTGCATGATATTTCCTTGAGATATTTACAAATTATTATACCTATTCTCTAGTATGCTGAACTATTTTATACGTGGTTGAGAACGTGTAAGAAAGTTACTCTGTATGGTAGGTTCATTTGGCATTTAACCTTGGAATTTGATATTTCCCTACATACCTTATGCCATTTACAGGCCACGAAGCACGCTATCAACGGAGGCGAATGAGATTATCTCAGTCTTATGTTGTTTATTTGGCACTGTTTGGAAATCTGAAGGGAGTCTCATTCTTTAGAGAAGGAAGTCTACTTCTTTTGTGTCTGTTTATTCTGTGCATCGTTAAATTCACTCGTTTCCCTCATTCAGAGACGCAACTATAGTCGTATTTATTTTATTGTCATTGTTGACACGTCATCTTTGAGACGCACAACCACTACATGTTTTTCTTTATTTGGACACTTTTTCATTTTCATATTGACACTCATTTTTTTCTCACTGCCATTGTCTTCTTTCTTCATATTGTCATTGTCGTTTTTCTTCATAGTGTCACTGTGTTATTTCTCCATATTTTCGGGCGTCTATCATGTTCATTTCAAGGACACAAATCGAATGCTAGAATCCCTAAAATACACCTCGTATGCTTTCCAACCAATTTAGACCCATCGTTACATAAACGGAGCAACAAATCAAAATTGGGTTTGAGTTTTAAGGTTTGAGGCTAAGTTTAAAAATGAATGCATTCAACCCAGCAAACACGAATGTCGTGAGCGAAGTTCACTTTTGCGTTTCTGGTACCTTAACTTCACGTGACGAGAAGGCGGCCTGTATCTCCACTTCGACTTTTAGGTCGATTCTCATTTTGTGCCTCTCGTGTCTTTGGTGTTGCATTCCTCCTACTTTGGTGGGCTGCGTCAACTGAGTTGTTCAAATTTTCCCGCCTTCGCGTGTCGCGTGAGGTGAACATTTCCTGTGAGTCGCTGTGGTGACCACCGTGGCTCCGTCACTGGCATCCGTCCGCTGTTTTGGGGTGCGAGAAATGGAGTTATACGTGTTGATGGTCTGATGTAACAGGGGTGTCATATGGCAAAATTCTCGAATTTGGCCCTTCTCAAATGAAATGTTGCGATAAAAAAAATCGTTCAGCGTCTCGTGACCTTTTAGGTTGGCCAAATGCTGGGTGCGTTCATGGGCAAATTTTATGTTAAAACTACAAAAATTTGAAAGTTTGGTCCAAAATAGACCAATCTATCAACCATGTTTGTTGTGGATGTCTGAAATTGGTGTATTCATATTACCCGGTTGCTTTGTTTCGTGGGGGTATTGTGTGTATGGTGACAAGGTCTGTAAGCCTTTTGGTGCCTCATCTGGGGCTCGATTTTAATTAAAAGTCCTGTCGTTGTAGTAGTATTGTAGCGAAATTCCTTCTGTTGGCTTAGCTAACTTGTTTTTACAAGCAAAAATAGTCAATTTGAGACTTTTTTAAAACGAAATTTGAGCTCTTAGCAACCTTGCAAGGCTACCAGATGCCCCAATCTTTATTTGCCAAAAAAGCTCTCATTTCAGGATTTTAGGCAGGAAAAACAGCGGCACCTGGCGAAACTCTCGGTTGGCTTTTTCAGCTTGGCGTTGCTCTCCTCCAGTATCTTGTATACGGCAGAGCAGGACAGTACGCGGATGCAGTGTCCGCCAGTGCCTGCGTCTGGCACTCAGATCTCGCTGCCAGAACTTCCGGGATGTGCTGCTCTTCAGGAGCTGTTTTTCCTCCGTGGGGTCTCCCGCGGAACAGGAGCCGTTTTTCCTCCTTGGGGTTTATAACAGCCTCGAAAATTCGGGGAACGTGTTAAAAATACCCATTTTAGGAAGCTTATTTCCCAAGAATTCGTTATATACGCAAAAACCTAACAAGTTATAAGCTGTCTAGCAATTTTTGAAATACAAAAAAAAAAAATCCATTGCTCTTGGAAGTACCACGGATGCCGGCCGCGAGACTGCCTTATTTCTGCGCGCCGTATAAACTCTATTAACATTTTGGCCACCGTGTGGCTTCTAATTTTAGTTTTGACCTCGCGCGTTTTGTTTTGCTGTCCGCAATTGCAGGGAAATATTATGAGTAACTTCTTGGCCAGGGTTTCCCGCGTTGTCACGGCCAAAATACCGCTTGGTTGGCTCCACATAACCAGAGCAGCCGCGGTCCCAACGTGGTCCGACCTAGCGTTTTCTCATTTTTTTTCCCCTCAGGGGGATACAATTGTGGTATCTATGGGAATTAGCGCACCCAGGGGGAAGATGTGAGGGCCCGAGCTGAGAGTTAGGTAGGCCTTCTTTTTGTTGAAATAAAATGTTTGGCTATATTAAGGACTACTTTTTCGATTCACTGCTGTCCTGTTTTTCAGCACCTACTACTTTCTTCTTCAACTTTTATCTTGTTTCATGAACTTTCCCAACTTACTGTTTCTATGCCCTTTCTGCATAGATTCCGCATTCCCTAATATCTACCAAATGGTTCCTTCCTCTGTTCGATACGCTCTTTTTTGTAGCGGCTAGGGAGGCTTAAACTAACCTATAATCTAATATCTCATTCCTTCCTCCCTTAGACACCCTTTACTTTCCCGACACACTTGGTGTGGACGATTTGTTCTGCAGTCGCGACTGGGGTGCCAGAATAAGGGGATAGAGGCGCTGGTTTTCTTGAATGAAGCATTGCGTTGTAGCACAAGATCTTAGTACCCTCATAGCGAGAGTACTGAGCACTCACTGAGCAGTTTCACATCTCAACTCAAGTGTAGTTTCACAACGGCGGTTGCCTCAACAGAAGAGAATTCACGGTTTGAATGCCGTGTTTGATGCCTTGAGGACTTCAAGTACTAAAATAAATTGTTTATCAATAAATGATAATATGATAAATTCCAACGATAACCTGTGCGTAACATACCTTCTTATTGTTTAATTTCGTGCTTAACATTTTCCGATTTTTTTGTGCGTCTATGTCTTCCAACGATAACCTGTACGTGACATTAGTTATTGTTTAATTCCGTGCTTGATATTTTCCTCGTTGTTTCGCGTCTGTTCCACGTGAGACTGGTGCCCATGTATGGTGGCCCTGACGTGCTCTTGTTTATACTCTCCATAATAAAGGCGGCCCGTAGTTGGTGGTGCGACGTCCTCCCACCCAACGCGCGCCGTACATGGCGCTCTGCGGCGTGCGCTGCTGCCGCCGCGGCCGCGCGTGTGTTGCGCCTCTGCTTCTTCTCGTGGGGCTCAGCGTGTCGTAGTCAACTGTTCAGCTATTGGGGTTCAACTTGTCGTAATGAACTGTTCGTGTTTTGCTGTAAACTGTTCGTGTTTTGCTGTAAACTGTTCGTGTTTTGCTGTGAACTGTTCGTGTTTTGCTGTGAACTGTTCGTGTTTTGCTGTGAACTGTTCATGTTTTACTGTGAACTGTTCATGTTTTACTGTGAACTGTTGGTGTTTTGCTGTGAACTGTTCGTGTTTTGCTGTGAACTGTTCGTGTTTTGCTGTGAACTGTTCATCTGTCGCAGTGAACTGTTCATCTGTCGCAGTGAACTGTTCATCTGTCGCAGTGAACTGTTCATCTGTCGCAGTGAACTGTTCATCTGTCGCAGTGAACTGTTCATCTGCTGGATGATTTTTGGAAAATGTAATCTATCAGAAGTGAACATAATACATACTCTATTAAGGCAGTAAACGTTCTCTGAGTATATTTAGATAAGTTCAAACGTTATTTTGGCTGAAAAAACTGCTCGGAGCCAAGTCGATGAAACTTTCGCTGCCTCCGGTCCGACTACAACGGTGTGAACTGTTTGAAAATTTGATTGTATGCTAACTTAACATTTTGCTTGCGAAATGACCCGCCGGTGGGTCGTGCTTAGGTTTTTCTTGCTGCACAACGACCCATCGATGGGTCGTTTGAAATATTCTAACAATCACCTTCAAATTAATGGTATTAAATGGACCCAGTTAATGTTTGATATTTATAAATTTGCTAACTTTCAATTTGAGTTGAATACTGAACTTGAGTTTAACCCATCGCGGTCAACGTGTTTAAAGACCGAGTTTCGAAGTCATTACTACCATTGTGCTTCTCTGAGTTTTCTAATTAAGCTTTCTTCAGACAAAGTATCTTCAATTATGAGATGAGAGGTTTTAGAAAAGTGCATGGTTGAAATTGTCCAATTTTGTGATGCCCTAACTTCATATCTACTCCTCGTTGTGTCTTCTACTTCAGGCTCCACCTTTTGCCCCCCTTACTTTCCATTGTTTTATGGTCTTTCCCGGAAAATTTTGGTTTAGTAGCCACAATCGCGTTAGATTAGAGCCCGCTCGCTCGTTATGTCTGAATTTCACTTTTAATGGCGTTTTTATACGTTAAGTTCAACGGGCATGATTCCATGAACTCTTGAGTTACTGAAATAGCCTAACCAGTTGGCTTCTGGAGGCTAACTGACAGGAAATAACTAGGGCCAAGGAGAGAAATTCACTTGTAAAAAGGAAATGTTGATATGCATGAGACAGGCTTGTTGTCATTTATACGGATCATGAAAGCGTGAATAGGAAACGCCAATTGAGCACATCAGTAACTGAGGTGCCGACTCATGTTAACATGACGTCTCTATGACGTTGAGTGCCTCTGGTTGCTTGATGTTCACCTCTCGGGGGGATACAACTATTGTATCTGTGGGAATTAGCACTCCCAAATGGAAAATATGTGAGGGCCCGAGCTGAGAGTTAGGTAGGCCTTCTTTTTGTTGAAATAAAATGTTCTTTTTTGTTATGTTGAGGACGACCTTTTTCGGTTCACTGCTGTCCTGTTTTTCAGCACTTAATACTTTTTTCAACTGTTATCTTGTTTCATGAACTTCATTCACAACTTACCGTTTCTATGCCCTTTCTGCATTGATTCCATGTTCCCTTATCTCCGTACTAAATGGTGCTTTCCCCCTTCCTCTATTTAGAACACTGTTTTTTAGCAGTTAGGGATGCCTAAGCTAACATCCAATCATATCTGCTTGATGTTCAGAGTAAAGCTCAAGTAAAATGAACTTTTTGCTCTCTTGCATTTGGTCTCGTGTCGCGTCAACCTTGAAGGAAGTTACCATTTAAGTGAACATTTTATTGCATGGTGCAATTATAAATGTTACGAAGCCATTAGCGATGCAGTACATAAGGATACTTGTACTAGATACTCTGCATTGGTGCTTATGAATTCGAAAAGCACGCGATATTGGAGCTTTGTTTGCTTCCGTGTAAATTGCAATTATAATTTTAAACAGGTTTCATCCTCGGAAATGCTACATTGACGTTTCATGAGTACTTTTAGACTTGATTACTGCGGCTTCTAATCGTATAATCAAATTATTTCAGTCACTGCTGCTTGGCAGCTTAGATACATTAAAATACGCGTGAATTATTATAGAGCAGATGGATGAGAAGTGCGCTTCCTCATTGTACCTAGGTGTTAATTACCCTTACCGGATTTAAATGCAGCGCAGTTTCCTTGGTACCATTTTTGCGTACCCGTACATCGTAGTCACGCATGCATTTTTTTTAATTTGAGAGTCTCTTCGGTCACACTTCATTCTATTCTGTTTGCTGTTCAACCCTTGAGTTACCTTAGCCTTTTCGTCCATCCTTTCTTGTTTGCTATTTAACTCTTGAGTTACCCTATCCTCTTCGTTCATCCTTCCTTTTTGTTATTGAACCGTTCAGTCATCTTATCCTCTTTGTTCATCCTTCTTCTCTGTTTGCCATTGATCCTTCCTTCTTTTCTGTTTGTTATTGAACCGTTCAGTCACCTTTTTCTCTTCCCTCATCCTTCTTTCTTTTCGGTTTGGTTTGCTATTAAACCCTTGAGTTACCTTATCCTCTCCACTCACCAACCCCCCCATAACCGCACCGCCTCCCCCCGCTGTGAAAGTGCGCGTCGGTCTCGCACGACGTCGTGACTCTGCCGTCGCAAAAGCGCGTGCGCCACATCACTTTCACGCCCCTCGCTCTTCCTTCACGTGCTTCTTTCCCACGTCCTGTCTTCGTCGTCATTATTGCTGGTGCCTTCAACTGGTCCGTTTTCTTCATTGCTAAACTTGTAGTGTTGTTACTCACCGCTAGAATGTGTACTCTGAAATGCGTAGAACTAGGGTCTGTATGATGAAAATTGATTCTTGTATAATAGAATGATGACCTCCGCATTGAGTCTTCTCAAGGTTTTCAATTTCAAATGTTTTACTGTCAGTATTCAATTTTTCTTTTTTATGTCCAAGTTTTTTGACGCAAAAAATCTTGAAAAGAGAGGAGAACGTTTTGAATTAAAATTGAATTGAAAAATGGGTTGGTATTTATTTAGTATGAAAGGTCTTCGAAGATTCTTGTAGGTTTTTCAAAACGTGCATCCTTTCGTACCCCAGTATAGCAGGTAGATCAAACCCGGTCGGATGGTTGGGGTGAAAGTAAAATCGGCATGTTTTTGCTGTATCTTAAAATAAAGGATCAATTGAAATGATTTCGAATATTATCAGATTAATTTTGGCGTTATGTTGGGAGATTCTAAAATTTGGGTAGAAAATTGGGTGTTACGAACTTACGAAGTTATTCCTCCAGTCTACATGTACGGGTGTCAACTGGCTTTGTATTCTGTTGAAATCTTGGTACTGGCATAAGTTCGGTGCGGTTAAAAATTGTTAATGACATCACCAAGGTTTAGAAAAGCTTCTTCAAACTTAGTGATGAACTTCAAGAATCTGTATGTCAGTTTTTTGTACTCGAGGCCTTTTTTTTTACGTCGTCTTAGCAATATAGCTAGAAGCGTGAGTTCTGTAGATTGTCTACGCTACGTGCTACAACACGAACAAATTTCAGTCCATTAAGAAGAATTCACCAATACAAATACATAAATTGTCAGAATATCCGGCCGAGCCTGCAGATGTGATGCAGTAAACAACGCTGCATTGCTAAGTCATCGAGTTTTGTGTGCTTAGTGCCACGCAGCCTCAAGAAGTGCGATAGCGCCAAGAGTTTTTTTTGTGGTAGTTCTTATTCTTCCTGGTCTCTCTGTATCTCGTTTGGTTTAGATTTATTTTTCTGTAATGCTTAAGTTACCTATATCCCCTCAGAGGGATACAACTCTTGTATCTATGGGAATTAGCACTCCCAGGGGGACTATGTGAGGGCCCGAGCTAAGGGTTAGGTAGGCTTCCTTTTTGT